>SNQJ01S0086110.1:34113-49959 GCA_010110895.2 Picea sitchensis | reverse complement strand
AACTACAAATGCATACTAAAGAAACACACTTTTACCTAACGACATATTAGACCAAGTAGATCTTAACTAACTCCTAAGTGTCTAAATATCCTAGCAATACTTGAAATAGTTGCAGTAAAGAAGTGGAAGGTACACCAGATGGGTGTGAAGACAACTTTTCTAAATGGTGTAATAGAAGAAGAAGTGTAGGTTTTGAGACACATGTGTGCATATTTAAGAAAACCTTTTATGAGTTAAAGAAAGCATCCAGAGCATGGTACGGTAGAATTGACAACTTCCTCATGAGTTTGGGCTTTACCAAGAGTAAAGAAAATTCCAACCTATACTTCAAGGTTGTGGATGGTGGACTAGTGATATTACTATTGTATGTGGATGATGTGTTTCTAACAGGAGATGAGAATATCATCACTGAGAGTAAGAGGAAGCATTTTGCAGAATTCAAGATAAAATACCTAGGCATGATGCATTATTTCTTAGGTCTATAGGTATGGCAGAGACCGAGTGAGATTTTCCTTAACCAAGGAAAATATGTTGTTGAGATTCTGAAGAGATTCATAATGATGGATTGCAAGTCCATGCCTACACCAAGGGTGACAAATATGAAGTTGTTTAGCGATACATATTCATAGATAGTGGATGCCACCATTTATAGATAGGTGATTGGCTCATTGATATACTTAATGAACACAAGGCTAGATATATGTTTTGTGGTGAACACATTGATTCATTATATGTTTGATCTGAGAAGTGTTCACTTGGTTTCAGCAAAACATGTGATGAGGTACATGAAGGGTACAACTGATTATGGCCTCAAATATGCTTCAGATCATGAGATAAACCTACAAGGCTTTACTGATTCAGATTGGGCCAGTAGTGTTACAGACTGCTAGACTACATATGGATGTTGCTTCAATATGGGATCATCCATGATCTCATGGTTCAGCAATAAGAAGACTAGTGTGGTGCTCAATACAACTAAAGTAGAGTATATAGTAGCGTGTTCGGATAGCAGCGAAGCAGTATGGCTTCGGAAGTTTCTTGCAGGATTGTTTGATCTTGAGTTAGAGGTGACTTGTATCCGGTGTCACAACTAGAGTTGTGTGAAGTTGATAGAGAACCCAGTGTTCCATGACAATTCTAATCATATCAAGATCATGTACCATTATATCATATATATGGTATAGAGGGGATCAGTGAAGCTCCAATATGTCACTACATATGAGAAAATAGTTGACGTGTTGACCAAGCCTCTATCAAGAGTGAAGTTTTTTTACTTCAGAGACAAGCTTGGTGTGGTCTAGAAGGATTCCCCTAGTAAGAGGGAGTGATGAGTTATAGTTGCAATCGAGGGAAGCATCTTTAGCATGTAGCAGAAGCAACAGGTGGTCATTCACTGGCATGTTACAGCTACTCCAGTGAAAAAATATGGTATGTCGAGTTACTACTACTCAGTGAAAAAATTTTGGTACGTAGAGGGCTACTCCAGTGAAAAAGTATGGTATGTCAAGTTACTGCTACTCCAGTGAAAAAATCTGGTATGCAGAGGGATACTCTAGTGAAAAATTATGGTACGACGAGTCATTTCTACTCCAGTGAAAAAATCAGGTACGCATATTGCTACTCCGATGAAAAATTCAGGTACGCAAGTTGCTAACTGTGGCATCAGTCAGCATGACCATGCACAAGGTAAGCAGATGTCATGCCTTCAGGGCTGGTTAGTTACCTGGATTTTTAAGATGGTGGGCCAACCTGTGTGGTTGGAGGTGTTTCCTAGCCTTGGGATAGATGGGTAGTGTGTGCACACTACATCACCTAATCCTCGTGATTAGATGTCTGATCATTGTGGACCAGTTGCCCTGTGTGCCAACCAGAGGTTACTAGTTCATTGTTTAACTAGATGCCATCTTCTGTGTGAATTGGTGAGTGAAAGCCTCATAATGAAATAAATCATGGATGGATGATGAGACCTTGGATGTTGATTTGGTTACAAATTTATTCAATATAGATTCATGGAAATTCAACAATTCAATGGTCAAGTGTACAGAAGAGAAGAAGCAGTCATGATGATCGTGCAAGAAGAATACCTTCCTTTCTAAGAGGAAGTGTTGAAGTTTGAGTATCTTCGAAAGATATTATTATTATATTCATATTGTATTTGACCAAGAAAAAACCCTAAAGAATAATATTATGTTATATTTGTTAAGTCGACCTGATTGTTCCTTTGTAAAAGTCGACCATATTGTGCCTTGACAAGTCAATTGTAAATTAGAAATATAAAGTGGACAGGCCGGCCCTAGCCTAATTTCTGGGGGGAACAAATTGTATTTATAAGAGGCTAGGTGCCTCACTTGAATAACACACACAACAAGCTCTCTCAAACAGAAAAGTGTGCAATTCTGAGAGAGTGATGCAACTATAAAGGAAGGGTGGCACAACTACAGAGGAAGAGTGTTCTGGTGAAGGGTTTTGGTTATATGTTGGAGGACTATATTGGTCTAGTGGTGAACTACTCTATTTTTGTTAGGGTTTCTTATTTATCTTATGTTTGGTGAGATATCTCTTGAGAGAGACATTGTACTTGTTGAAGAATCTATATTGAAGAAGTTTTGTTGGGTTTTCTTCCCCACAAGGGTTTCTCAGGATAAATCTTGTGTATACTATGGATGTCTTTCTTTCAGTGATCCATATGCATGTAGTTATTGTTTTAATAATCTAAAGTTAAAGAATATTGAACACACTTAATCGATTAAGAGAAATTTTAACAAATTCAACATGGCTAACTTGGTGATAGTGTCAACACAGTACACATTCTTTGTTCAGTTGAGCATCATCAACCATCAAATCCTCAATACCTGTAATATCATCAATATCCTCAACAATAGTATAATCATCAAAATATGTATCAACATCCTGATCAACATCCTATGCATGTTTCTTATCAAGTTCTTCCTTCCTATCAGCATTAACCAAAAACCCACCACTCACAAATGTAAGTGGTTTACAATAATTAGGAATATGAAAAAGGTTTCCATGATCCTTTTCATATACTAAGCCATATATGTTTCGTTTAAATTGTAATTATTCCCATGGTCTAAAAAATTTATCTATATTGTCAACCTGATCCTCAAGTTGAACCTTCAATTTATCCACTATGTTTCCAGTGTCATTAGTCAAATATACATTGACTTCATCAAAGGAAAAAGACTGCAACTCACAATCAAAAAGTGCAAGTTTGTTATCATGTTCATTCGTTTCAGCATTAAATGACGTCAACTGCCTAGTCAAAAACTTTGTTTGTGTTTGAAATAGATGTACATTTTTTTGTAGTATGTAAAAAGAAGTAAGAACATTAGTGAGTGTTCATTTTGCATAGGAATTGTAGATTATGGAGTCTTGCTAATCAATGTGTGCAACATATTAAACATTTTATCAATTCCTGTCATTTTGAAGTGCTTCAAATATACCTAATGTGCAAAATATATGGCCTCCTTTTGAACCCCCTTATTCAATTTCACRTGGGTYTKACACSAGAAAATGCAAATAGCTCCTTATCACGATGGTTTACAAAAMCATCYTATAACCCCTTAATACACCTTATAACTTCAATGAAAATTTCACAAGAATTCTTATAACTCCMAAAAGTAATGCAAACTAACTTTGTTCTAAATTTTAGTGATCCATCACTACAATCATTTTAACTTTCCTGTGAAAAACCACTTAATACAAATGTATGACTCATCAATACAAATATCATTCATATTCATAAATTTAATTTTTTTATTGTAAACTCCAAATTTTTAGGGTTATCTCCACCAATATTTAAAAGTTTGCAATGGAACGTTGTCCCAGCAACGTTTCAACAATTCTATCAAAGATTTCAAATTATCTTCATTGTTTTGACTGCCTCAAGCTTTGCTTCATATTTCAGTGTCACTTCATCTGASTCTTTGGGTCTTTCRTATTTTTCTCATTGAGATATTATTCACTTGATAATGCCACCATCCTTACATATATCAACGATATTGAACTATTCCTACGATTCTCACAATATCTTTTGCAATTAGGGTTTCATCTATTCTACAAACTTTCAAACTTTCTTTCCAAGTTTAGGGACGCTCCTCATCAATGCCAACTTCGATAAATCGTTTGCTGTTATGGATTCTAGTTGTTGGTCCCATTCTCCACCACATTGCAATAATAATGGACGGCAACAGCAATACAAACTTGAGACTTGATAGTCTTCTACTATAGTCAGAACCTTGATCCAAGAATAAAGAGCTCTCAACAACGGAGCTTAAAACTGCAAATTTAAATAATGAACCTGTGTGGAGGCACTATAGGTCGAAGGTCGAGGTGACGGTTTGATCCAACACAGGTACAGATGGAAATTTTAATTTCCACCACAGTAAGGCACTATTAATTCATATGTTGATTCTTTAAAAAAATGTACAGTGAAAATCACGCCCTTTGGTGTGGATTCCAATAAGGTTCTCTCCCAATAGTTTTCACAATGATGCCCACAAGTCCCACATTGTCTCTTCCTTAGGGATTCAACCACACAAACCTCCGCTGCTTCAACTTTTATAGATCGACACTTTTTTTTAGGTGCCCAGTTCACTTTAGTTACTCCTCTCTGGCTTCATGCTCGTTAATGCAACCCTTTGAAAGGATGTTACGAGTATGTTTTTCTCAATGTAGTTTGCCTTCGAAGTGCAACAAAGAAGGTAGGCTTATGGTCCATCCTTCTACCCTTCGCTTCCTACCTTTGTTATCTCTCCAACATCTTCAACATGCAGCCATCACAATCTCAATTATCACAAACATGTTCTGATAAATCACTAGCCAATTTGCACACAGGTATCATACATACCACATGATGGAAATAAGGGAAAGAAAATAGTCAAGAAAACAAAATAACTAACAAAATTGTACATCAATATTACATCAATACTAGCCAAGTCAATTCATATGTACATTAATACTAGCCAAGTCAATTCATATGTACATCAATGGTACATTAATATTACAACTCAATATAACAACCTTACAACCTTATCAATGGTACATTAATATTACAACTCAATATAACTACCTTACAATCTTATCATAATTAAATGGTTGTTAAGGTATATTTAGGACATTAATATTATTTCTAAGCATACCATTTTTTTGCATTTTGAATTTTTGTTCTCTGATTTAATGAACTTGTCTAAGGTTTCCATTTCGAATAGTCTTATTTAGTTTGCTTATCTTCTTTTTCTTAGATTTCAGCTTAACAACAAGATCATTAATAATGGCCTCTGTGTTAACAATTTGAATTTCCTTTTCAGGAATATCTTCATCATGGGTTTCTTCATCACGAATCTCTTCCTCTAAATTAAGCTCTACACCATAAAGGAATTTCTTCTTCTTCATAAACTTGAGGATTAATTACATCATCTTTGGCCTTCACTGAATTCCTTGTTCTAGGTTTTTTTATCAAGTTTGATAACATTTCTTCCTCTTGTTTCTCCTCTTTGACTTTTAATGAATTTTCCTCTTTTTCCACTCGCTCTCTTCATGTCATTCCCCTGGTTATCCTCTATGTCGCTGCCAACAAATGCTTAGATGTTGATATTTTTATTTATAGAGTTTCTTCTTTAGAGGAATCCACCTTTATTACTTTCTATTTACCCTTTTTTCTTTGTTTTTCAATCAAAATTTCTTTAGGGGACTCTGTTTTCTTCTTGCTCGATCCATGCATAGTTTGGTCTAATGTTTTTTTATGTATGTTTCTTAGGGGTATAAGAATCTTTTTCCTCAAATTGTTGTTTTTCATGTGGTTTGAGCTTCTGCAAACCATTATCCGTTGATTTCTCTTTATCCTTATTTCTTGTGATACCGAGTGTAGGCTTTACACTATTTCCACCTTTTTCTGAACAATCACCAAAGAAACTAGTCTCTTGAAAGCTATTCCTCAACAAAAATTATTTCCATGTTTGATTTATTTTCTCTAGATTATCTAACAAAATTATATTAATCAAATCATGATGGTATAAAAACCCCTCTATGGATCTCTCTGAACCGTTGTTTCCATTTTTGCAAGACTTTTCAACAAATAATATGGCATATTGATTCTTTTTGTTTTATTCTTTAAATGTTGTAACAAATGGATATGATAGAGGAATATTAATTTGTACCTACCTTCACAAGTCAAGTATTTATGGATAAAGAAGACGATAACTTTTCATGGGTCGTCGAGCCAAACCCTCGGAACACCCTTGGCCGAGTATGGATTTCGTTGTGACTTATTCAAGAATTTTGTCCACCTTTTTCCTCTCAATCATTGGCTCTTAAACCAATTTCCCCTTTTCTCTCTTACCCTGTAATGGCGGCAAACGATTCCTCTGTTAAAGTGATATTTATATCGTCAATATTTGTTGTTCTCCCATTAAATGTTTCAATGAACACCATAGTTACTGCCATATTGTGCCCCTGAAATTTTCCAAACATATATAGTAACCCTACTTTTTGAAAAACTACTCTACATGTCGAAAATTCATCAAGTAATGATATTCCCTTAGGCTCAAATTTGACTACAAAGAGTGGTGCCATGTTACTCGCATTTTTTGGTGAATCTATTGGGTGACAGGTTCAAATCCTTGCACAGACAAAGGTAAAAATGGTGGATATGGGTAACATATGGAAGTTACAAAGCAACAGGGAAAATGTTGGAGAATGAGACGATTTGTGTGGCCATTTAATAAATTAAATCGAATGTATGAGGGATCATTGAAGTATCATATCATGATAGGGTTTCATCATACCAAATTACGTTTATTTGTAATGATGATTACATTTCATATGAAAATCATCATTTGATGATGATGACTCATAAGGATTGGATATGGTTATGTCAGTCGGCAAGTGGTATCATAATAATTGGTGAAGAAATCGGTAAGTATGAAAATTAGATTGAATGCATGAAATATGATTATGTGTATAACAAATAATCATAATCATTTCAATTTTGATTCGTTCATATCTGGAATGAATGGTATGATCGTGGATGGAGTAAATTAAATTAGAGTAATCAGAAGATAATTATTTAGGGTAAATTTGAATCATATGATATGAATGTAATTTACATTTGGGAAATTACTCTAGTTTAACAAGTACATAAATATTAAAAGACTACTACCTTGCAAACCAACCTACCATAACCAAGAATTGTTGAAGTTGAAAGAATGGTCTTGAAGATGCTTGAAACAAGTATTTGTGTTGCCTAGGTAATTTGGTTCAACTTTGAGTATTTTGGATGTTTGTTTCACTAGTCGAAATTTTCTTTAATTACTGGAATTCCCTCCTTTATTACAAGAAATTATTGTAATTTTCTATTGAAATGGATGAAGTCTTTTTATTACAAGAATTGACCTGTAGAGAAATGCTACTACAAAGGAATAGAAACAGTTTGATGCTACTAGCAAAGATGAATCTTGATACAACCATTAATCACTGAAAAAAATGACTAATTTATTCTAAGTGGTCTTTGAAAATTTTGTAGGAAATTGGTACAAAAATTAACTTTGTCAGGCAGTTTCCTAGTTTTCAGGCAGAGTTCACATTCAGATGCACCAGGAATCTTGGTTTTCACATTCTGAACCTTATTTTTCTCTTTTCTTTATTATTATTATTATTATTATTATTATTATTATTATTATTATTATTATTATTATTATTATTATATATATATATATATATCTAAGAAAAAATAAATTCAGGATGGAATATGAGTGGAGGAGTTACCCTCCTTACTCACAATTAATTCATCTCTAGAAACTAGCTTATGGTAGAATTTTAGTCTATGGCCATTGACCATGAACACAATTCCTGAACCATCAATGGTTTTTATCTTTACAAATCCTTTGTCGAATATTGTGTCAATTTCATAGGGTCCGAGCTAGTGGATGGTGAAATTCTCTTTGAAGTTTTTGAACTTTGAATCGAACATTAAGGCCCAATCACTAACTTTAAAATGATTCTTCTTAATAAATTTTGTGTGCCTTTTTTCTCTCTTCTCATGTACAAGATTGGTTGTTTGCAGTGCATCTTGGAAAATTTCATATAGCTTATGTAATTGTAAGACTTGTTGTTGTTGAGCTTCTGAAAAAGTTAATCTTAATTCTAATGCAATTTTTAAAGTCTTCACCTAAAACTTAATGGGGAGAAGTACCTCCTTTCCATATACCAGTTCATAAGGGGTGTGACCGGTAACATTCTTCCATGTTTTTTTGTACACCCACAAGGATTCTGGAAGTTTGTTCGCCCAATCTGACCGATGGAGTTGAATTGTCTTTTTCAAGATCCCTCTAAAAACTTATTTGTATTTGTAGATTCCACTTGGCCATTGGCCTATGGATGATATGGTAGGGAATTCCTATGCCTGATTTTATATTCTCACACAATAGACTGGACCAACTTCACGGTGAATCTTCCCCCCTAGTCAGTAACTATATCTCTATGCACACCAACTCTAACAAAAATATCTTCAAACAAGAAATTTACTACCAAATTCTCAGTGGCATATGGTAAAGATTTCTCTTCAACCCATTTGGTAACATAATATGTAAAAACTAGAATATTCCTTTTACTTTTTTATGGTGGATTTATGGGCCCTATAAAGTATAGATCCCACCTCTCAAATGGTTCCACAAGTACTTGCGGCTAAAGTGGCATATCATCAGCTGCAACATGATGACCCATCCTTTGGAAACTGCCACATTTGCTCACATATTGTTTGGCATCTCTAAAAATAGAGGGTCGATAGTATCCCAGCTGAAGTATTTTATAAGTTTTCCTTTTGTCTGAAAATTTCCCACCACAAGGATCATTGTGACAATCCTTCAAGATGTCAAACATTTCATATTCTCTAATAGATCATCGGATGATCAAATATGATCCTATGTAGAAAAGGTATCCTCCAATCTAGCAATATTTAGCACTATGTCTAATAACCTTTTGTTTTTCTTTTGATGAAAAGTGCGGTGGAAATTTTCTTGTAGACAAATAATTTGCAATGTCAGCAAACCAAGGATACTTAACAGAAATTGCAAATAAACTTTCATCAGGAAAAGTATCTACTACAAGAAAGGTCTCACCAGGATTGTTGATCTCGAAAAGGAAATCTACAACCAGGTTTTCCTTTCCTGGAATGTCTAACACAATAATATTGAATTCATGCAATAGGAGAACCCATATTGTTATATTTACATTGGTTATTGGTTTACTAATAAGGTACATGATGGAAGAATGACCCGTATGAAAAAAAATATCATATACTATAATGTAATGTCAAAATTTGTTTATTGCATAAATGACTACCAAAAATTCCTTTTATGTAACAATATAGTTGAGTTGAGCAGGGGTTAGGTTTTTACTAATAAAATAAATTGCATAATTGTGTTGATTTTATTTGTCCCAAAAATTCTCCCGTTGATGTCTCATAGGCATCTATAGATATGTGAAAAGGAAATTCCCAATTGGGTCCTCTCAATATTGGAGTTGTAGAATTTTTTTCTTTTAATACATTAAAGGAAACTTGGCAATTAGTGTCCTAGTAAAATTTGACATCTTTTTCAAGTAACTTGAATAAAGGAGATGAAATTGTAGTAAAGTTCATGATAAACTATAAATAGTACCCTACATGACCAAGGAAGCTCCTCACATCCTTTTGAGAGGATGGAGTGGGTATATTGAAAATGAATGCAATCGTTTTTGGATCTACCTTGATACCTACAGCTGAAACATGATGACCAATCATAATACCTTCAGTATACATCATAAAAAAAATCCATTTCTTAGGGAAAGGATTTTTTCTAGGCATCTATTTAAACCTCTTTCCAGGATATATAAGGCTTCCATAAAAGTATCTCCATAAACTGAAAAATCATCCATATACACCTCTACACAATCATATAATAAATCAACAAAAATGGACAAGACTACCCTTTGGAAGGTGGTTGGTTCATTAAAAAGTCCAAAGGGAAATATTGTGTAGGCATAGATTTCCCAAGGACAAGTAAATGTCGTTTTCTCTTGGTATTCAGGTGTTATTCTTATTTGGCTATAGTCATTGAAACCATCGAGAAAAGAAAAGTATGTATTTACATCCAATGTGTCCAGGACTTGGTCTATGAAAGGTAGAGGGAACTGGTATTTTAATATGGCTTTATTGAGTTCTTCATAATCTACACACACCCACCATTTTCCATTTTTCTTGGGAACTATAACCAATGGTAAAACCTAATGGATATTTAATATAGGGTAGATGAAACCTATGTATAATAGTTTTTGAAGTTACCCTTTTACAATGTCTTTTAAGGTTGGGTTCATTTGTCTTTGTGGTTATCAGACTGGTTTGACATTTTCTTGTGTGTGTGTGTGTGTGTGTGTGTGTGTGTGTGTGTGTGTGTGTGTGTGTGTGTGTGTGTGTGTGTGTGTGTGATAGGTGTAAGTATATGGATGGATACCCTGCATATTAGTGTATTCCTAAGAAAAATCCTTAGAAAAATTATGCAAAATGGAAATTAATTGTTTATGTTGTGACTCATCAAGATCAAAATTAATGTTTAATCTTTTTCCCAAGAAAAAATTCAATAACTTTATTACATGAATTTGTTATAGAGTTTACAAGAAACACGATTTGGAATAAATATGTTAATATAATTTTTGTTCATGTCTCCTAAAAATTCTTCCCAACAAGATAATCATCAAAACAATTTTAAGATGATGAAGCTTGTAAAGATGATGTAGATGTAGATTGTAACACACCCAACACCCTAAGTATCCTTTAAAGAGATGGGGCATTGAAATGTTTCCTTTGTTCAACCATATCAAAACCTCTTCTCAATGGTTCCATCGTCTTCTACTCATCAATAGATTTCCAACGACTGTAATTTTTCTCAAAACTGAGCTCTGGATCGAAAGTTATGACTTCCCAAAATTCTTGGCCCTCATTGGCCAAATGCACCTCACTACCACGTGGAGTCCTTGGAGCTGATTATTACTTTTGTCATCTAACATGGCACTTTCCATTCATCTCTTTCAATTCTCTATATTAACGGTTTTCATCTAATCTACAAGTCCTTGTCGTCATCGGGATTTCACTCTCATGGAGCATCAAAACCCCAACCCTAAAAGTTACAACGACACCATATTGGGACTAATCCAAATCCAACAGTCCTCGGGTTGATCATCCTATGGATCTGGCTCTGTTGGCAATCCCAACTAGCATGGGGGTTATTTTCATCCCCTAATCAATTATTACATTGATCATGTGGGACCTACCATGGATCGACGGTTGTCGCCATGCCACACCCTTATGCCAATCAACGATTTTTGTTTCTTTCACGTAGCCAATATCATCGTCAAAATTTTGGAAGACACTCATTCATGCCAACATTTCATGTATCGATGAAGATACATGTATAATCAATGGTCCATATCTCATCATCGTCACATCTCTAACAAGATGGATGGATCTCGACAATTGCAAGCTCATGCCATCGTCAACGCTCCTAACCAATGCCTAACATGTCCAACTTTTGTCCCCCGATGACAATACATCTGGATCCAATGGTCAAAATCTCAGCATCATCATCTCCGACGATATCAACAGACGTCCTTGTCTCTAACGAGATCAACAATCGTCATTGTTTCAGAAGAGATCAACGATCATGATGGTCTTTGATGAGATCAATGGTCATTGTCTTTCCTCTCCAAAAATCCATCGGCTCTATGCCAATGTATGGCTAAGATATCTCGATCGACGGATCGATCAATGGTCTAGATCATGGTTTAGGACTTAAGGACCTATTTTTTGTACCTTCGGGACATTCGTGTCTCGTCATCCAACCAACAAGTGACACTTGTCACCCCAGGGAACACCTTGGATTCCTTGTTGGCATGCCATGTCACTCATGGAGTCATTGTCCACTTTATTATTTGTAATGGTTCTTAGAGATCTACGGTGGAGATTAACTCCGACCTTTCATAAATCAATGACTCTCATTTTCACATATCCTCATCGTCGGTGTTACACATCAACATTACTCGCTTTGATAAGTGTCACAAATGTTGCATGTTGCTCACAAGTGTCGCAAATGTCGCATGTTTCTCACAAGTGTCGCAAGTGTCAAGCAAAGCATACTGCCATGATGATGACACTAAGAAGACACTTAAAATACCTCAAACACTTGATTTGAAGGAAGAGGGATGGTTAATTGAAGTCAAATATCTCTTTCCACCTAAAATAAGCTTTCAATCTAAGGTTTTAGAAGAGAGCGCTCCCCTATATCACCATTAGGAGCATTGGCGCTCCTCTATAAGGTGTTAGGGAGCGTTATAACACCAAACAACCATTCTGAGGGAGATCTATAGATTTTTAGAGTGATGGCGCCCCCCTAAAGCCTACTAGGGAGCGTTATAGCACTCTGATGGCCTTTTTGAGGGAGCGCTGCCTATTTTGGGTAGCAGTTGATATGTTGAGGAGAATAAGGGGAAGATATTTCAATCTTGGAAGGCAATTGCATTCGAATTCTTGGTTCAGCCATGATCTTAGGAGAAGATCCCTGGCTTAAGGAGGGAAATCCTCAACTTACCCTAAAGATACCTCAAGAGGTTAGGCCTCTCTAAACCTATATAAACAGGCTCTATCATGGTGGAAAAGAAGGAAGAATTGGAAGCATGAAACCTATGATCTCATAGGAAACATACAGTGAACTGGAGGAAAGTAATTAGTGAAATTGTTGTCATCCGGATCGTGGATCTTTTGAGCAAGGGTTAGACAAAGGGGACTTGACGAAGCTGTCGCATTCGCATCTACGGTTGTAAGTTACTTCTGTCATTATTCTCATTAATATGACACGCTTGGCCTGTTTCTTTCTAGTTTGTGTTTAATTTCACATGAACTTGTCTCTGATAGATAGATCCATTTCAAGCTAATATCAATAAAGTAGGAAGTGGTTGTACTATTGTTTGTCTACAGGGCTCATCGAGGAGCGAAAGATTGGAGCTCAACTCGGAGAGTGCAGGGACAAACGCCGATAAAAGGTACTTATTTTCCCCTTCCTCCTCATGCATTAGTTTGTATAGATATGAAAGGAAGTCAGTGTCCACGTTAAGTGTCTTCTGTCTTAAGAGTTAAGAGTCTATCTCTCAAGAGGAGATCTACCTGTCCGCAGGGAGATTTTCCTTCAACAGAAATTGGTGACTCCACTAGGGAGAATCAAATCGAAACTTTTGGTTTTGATTTTTCTTCATAGAACTTGTCTTACCATTTGATTGTTTTCTGACCTTGTTCACCCCTTCATATCTGATTTCACTTGCTGATTGACTCTTTACCCCATCACACTCAACTTACCTGTCAAAATTTTGGGTTTTTGGACATTTTTATGAGTTTTTTTTAGCCTGGCGCCGCCTACCCATGTTAGAAGAGTTCCAACACTCCCTGAAGGTGTTGGACAGAGATTTATAATTCTATGGTGGTCCTTATACCAGAGCACCAGCCCTTTTTTCCCAAAAACTCTTCAAAAATTGCATTTTTTGGAGGTCCAAATCCTGTTTTTTCACTTGCTGAGCTACTTTGTGATTCAATGATTCTTCTTTTGACCTTTGACATGCTCCTCTTGATAATTAAACACCTTATTTTTCATATTTTATGCCCTTCTTCATTATTTTTGAGTTTTTGTTGTTGAAAGCTTGAAATCAATCCCCTGCTTTCTTCTCTCCTATCCAACTGAGCGGGAACTCTAGTGAAGGACATCTGAAGTCTGTAACTCTTCTCATTTGGTTCTTTGAGATCATCTTATCCAATCTCTTTCTCCTTCCTTTTGCATTTTTGGTTTTCTTTCTCTTGTTTGATCACAAAAAAAAAAAGGGGTGTGTTGTTTGCGCGAAATCTGCATATTCTTGTCTGAATCTCCTTGATATGAAAGGGTAGTTGGCAGGAGAAATTTTTCATTGAATTGATTATCATTCGCATACAAACGAAAAAAGTACATCTTAATGATTAGTTTGCATATTAGTTTTCATTTCTGAAATGTTGTAGCATCATATTGGATTTGAGAACAAAATTGATTGAGGACATTCCTTATCAAGTGTTTGATAGTGAAAACAACTCTTCCTCTTTCCCTTAAATAGGTGTTCATTGAAAAGAAACAATTTCTTATCATATTTCATTAATATTTTTGGGAATTGAGTCATCATTCCATTAGTTTCACTTTCGTACACCCTTTGAGTAAACAACAACCATTAAAATCAACGCTTAACTAAAATTTATCAGACTTTTTACATCTTTGTTAGCAAACCTACATTAATTTAAGGTGTAGGACTTTGGAATAGTTTGAAAGGATAACTTTCCAAAGCTATCGAACAAACTTAGTATCTTGCAGTAGGGAGAGTCAAATCCAATTGTCTTATTGGCTTGCTGGGATCCCCCTCTCACACAGGGGTTACGCACGAGGTCGCATTCGGGTGAGTTACGGAGATTATCCCTCTGTGGCCCAACTGTTTGCAGTGGTCAGATCGTATATTGGGGGTCACTGGAAGGTATATCCACGATTATGTGTGGAAGCCTTTCGGGTTGATTTCAGACTTGTTATCCTGCCCATACGTTTCGTCTGGACTGTCGATTGTACCCGCCCAGGGGATGACTACGAGTTGGTGACCTTAGTAGACACAATATTTAGGGTCTCACACAAGGTGACGATGAAGGGAAGTCTCACTGTACCTGGAACAGACATTGGTCAATCTCACTCGGGCTCCTTGGAGCGTAAATCCACAATTACTGCATGGAATCTTGCACCAAGGCGTATGTCCATTAAGCAGGTCGCCAACGTAACTGATCCACCCGCTCTATCCCCACCCCTTCCTATTTTGATCTCACGACGTTGGATTTCATCACCAACTAGTGGTTTCATCATACAAAGGTTTGTTTGATTGTTTTTTTCTCATATTCTTAGCGTGTGTTGTTTGTTTTACTTAGTGAACCTTAGGTCGATTCAGTGTTAATGGCATTGAATCCTAGGAGTACCAACGGAGGAACCCCTTCTCCTAGGGAACCTTATACCTTTCCTTCATTTGGAAACTNACTGAGTCTTCCAGGACTCACCATTGGATTACCAGTTTGGTTGTTCCCCGCTCCGGTGATCTCGAATCCTCCCAATGTTTCAGTTGCACCTGATACTTTGGATGCCAATACACCACCCACACATCAACCTCATGTTGACTTTTCGCCTTCTTCGCCCATCAAGTCTCCTTCCATTTCTCCTTCTTCGCCTAGTGAAATCTCTAAAGCAAGTAGCCAGGTTGATCAAAATAAGAAGAAACAGAAAGAGAAGAAGAAGAAGAACCAGAAAAGGACAAAGGCCCCAACAACATCAGGTGTTGGCTCCAAGAAACCAGTTACTGTTAATAGTACTGGGAGTGTTGATGAGGTCAACAAGATTAAAATAAAGAATCCAAAACCCAAATTCCCTTGCAGCCTTTGTAAGGGTGACCACTTTATGAGGGATTTCCCCAGTCTTACCCAGGTTTTAGAAATGTGGTCCTCCACTTCATCGGCCTCTGTCAGTCATGTCGATGATACCCCATCAACTAGTGATGTTCAGGTTGGTAAGAAGAATAAAACTGTCAAGTTCCCTTGCATGTTATGTAAAGATGATCATTACTCTCACCTTTGTCCTTGCATGGATGAGGCTTCTTCTCTTTTGGAAAAACTTCAACTTCCAAAAGGTTATCATAAGATTTCCTCCGACCCATCATTGGTTGATGGACTGGTCAATCCGGTTCCATCCCCAGTCAGTCCAG
>SNQJ01S0086110.1:0-29732 GCA_010110895.2 Picea sitchensis | reverse complement strand
TGATCTCCCTCGTGCTTGTTAACGGTTTACATCATTGACCGGTAATCAAGTGGTTTCTGCCATGTTTGACATCAAGACATCTATTCACATGGTTAGATTCGTACTACATCAGGATCAGTAAGAAGACCCTGGGTTGAGTGATCACTTTGATATATGCTTTGCCCAGGTTGCAAAGGAGTTTCTCTTGAAAAAATGATACATACACTGTTACATAGATCCACCTTGTATTGGTCATGGCTATGTCTAGTCATCTCATAGATCCACTGTGTATTCTTCATGGCTATGATCAGTTCAGGTCATCAGAGTATAGATGCACACTATATCCTTGGTGGCTATACCTTTTTATCAATACCATTATGGATCCGCAGTGTATTTTATGGTGGCCATATCTTGCAAGTCTTGATCACCCAAGCATAGGTATACCTGCCTTGGGTTTGAAACATGTCATAATATCCATTGGATGTTTTTGTGTAGCTTCTATTAGGTTCCCCACGTCTATACCCTTGCTTGAACGTCTACAAAGAATTTCAGTTATCAGTTCTCATCTTCTAACTTCATACTTTGGGGGGCAATCAGTTACACATCAACATTACTCGCTTTGATAAGTGTCGCAAATGTCACATGTTGCTCACAAGTGTCGCAAATGTCACATGTTGCTCACAAGTGTCGCAAGTGTCAAGCAAAGCATACTGCCATGATGACGACACTAAGAAGACACTTAAAATACCTCAAACATTTGATTTGAAGGAAGAGGGATGGTTAACTGAAGTCAAATATCTCTTGCCACCTAAAAGAATCTTTCAATCTAAGGTTTTAGAAGAGAGCGCTCCCCTATATCACCCTTAGGAGCGCTGGCGCTCCCCTATAAGGTGCTAGGGAGTGTTATAACACCAAACAACCATTCTGAGGGAGCGCTATATATTTCTAGAGCGCTGGAGCCCCCCTAAATCCTACTAGGAAGTGCTATAATTCTCTGATGGCCTTTTTGAGGGAGTGTTGCCTATTATGGGCAGCAGTTGATCTGTTGAGGAGAATAAGGGGAAGATCTTTCAATCTTGGAAGGCAGTTGCATTCGAATTACTGGTTCAGCCATGATCTTAGAAGAAGATCCCTGGCTTAAGGAGGGAAATCCTCAACTTACCCTAAAGATACCTCAAGAGGTTAGGCCTCTCTAAACCTATATAAATAGGCTCTATCATGGTGGAAAATAAGGAAGAATTGGAAGCATGAAACCTATGATCTCATAGGAAACATACAGTGAACTGGAGGAAAGTAATCAGTGAAGTTGTTGTCATCTGGATCATGGATATTTTGAGCAAGGGTTAGACAAAGGGGACTTGACGAAGCTGTCACATTTGCATATACGGTTGTAAGTTACTTCTATCATTTTTCTCATTAATATGACACGCTTGGCCTGTTTCTTTCTAGTTTGTGTTTAATTGCACATGAACTTGTCTCTGATAGATAGATCCATTTCAAGCTAATATCAATAGAGTAGGAAGTGGTTTTACTATTGTTTGTCTATAGGGATCATCGAGGAGTGAAATATTGGAGCTCAACTCGGAGCGTGCAGGGACAAACGTCGATAAAAGGTACTTCTTTTCTCCTTCCTCCTCATGAATTAGTTTGTATAGATCTAAAAGGAAGTCAGTTTCCATGTTAAGTGTATTCTGTCTTAAGAGTTAAGATTCTAGCTCTCAAGAGGAGATCTACCTATCCACAGGGAGATTTTCCTTCAACAGTCGGCAACAATAGTTATTTTCCTTAAGCATTTCCATCCTTCCACCTCTGACAATGATACGTCAAGGATCTATTGTCCATATGTTTTGAGGGAGATCCCCAATAGATCTAATGATGACAATTTAAAGTGAGGGTCCAAAGGACCTCCTCGACCATTGGTACCCACCTTCACTCTACCAAGCATGACATTTGTCACCCCTTGGACACACGGGTTGCCGAGTTGGAAACCCACATCATCGAGACGTCACCATGGCATTGTATCCTCTCTCCTCTTTCGATGAAAAAACACATAAATCAAAGGTGGATATCAACTCTCACCCAATAGTAGATTAATGGTTCGCATTGTGTCTTCGATGCCATTATTATCATCGGCATTTTTGGTTGGCACATGAACTTTCTAACCTTTCAAAATATGACGAATGACCCATATCTCTCAGCCAGTGGATATTACAATTAGGATTCAGGCACGTATTCCCAAACTTAATCTGGCGTGGACTCATACTTGGTCCTCTCTACAAATTACAAGATGATAGTTGTCATCCCATGAACATGCTGGCACCACCACGGCTTGCCACCTATCATGACATGTAGCACCCATGATGTAATGTGAACCATCCTTCAAGGTGCCAAAACACCTTGACATGTGGCGTAGTCGTTACTTGACATGTGGATCACCCACATGGTCTGACATGACATACACATCATCACTGAATACTTGGTTCATCCATATAGATTATGACACCTATCATCCTCCATATGCATTGGTTATCATGTTGGCATGACACATCATGTCGGCTACCATGCTAGATCATTATGTCATTATGACGTCACCTCCCCCTTTCAACCTCATTTAAATAGGACCCACCCCAATCTTTGGTTGAGGTTTATCCTTGCTCATGTCTAATCAATGGTCTAGATTGTTTCTCGAAGTCTCTCTATCTCCACCTCCAATGAACAACGAATAATTATTCTTAGCTATCCACCAATCTACGGTCCAGTTTGCCTCTTGGAACATTCCCTTCAAAGTGCCCCTATCTCAGCATCTAATATCGCTCCGACCATCTGATTTCGACCAATCCATGTGATCAACAGTCATGATTAATTTTTTTTGCTAAGATCAATGGTTGTGATTCTTTTAGGATACAACATGAGTTTTATACCTATTAATAGTCTAAAACTAGACTTAGTCATTCGGGGAATTCTTCTAAGAAAATTCTAAGGCTTTACCATACTCTTAGGAGCTCTTGCCTTTCTCTAAAAACATCTAAGGCACTTCTACTTCACCACTTAAGTGGAGATTCACATCCTACCAACTCCCTATACTAGGATAGGGGATTCCAGGAAGAATTAAGACTCTTTGAAAAAAGCAGAGGCCTCTCTCAGGCATTGAGATAATCCCATGCCTATCTCAAGACACATTGACCATCCCTCCTGGGGGTATTTTGAATTCTTATTTTATAATCCTATTTTATTTTCATAGGCATCACACCATAGAAATTATTCTACTCTACACACACAAGAGGCACAAACATATAGAAATATCCATAGCACGCCCACAAGCATCTCCGAATTCAATTATATTATGCAGGATATATGAAATACTTATATGTTTACAAGATATACCAACCAACTAAATATGGGTGATTTCATTTCCACCCAACCATAGGCTCTGTGTGCTCAGTCACTTAGGAAGTAGGCCACCCCCATGCCAAACCATGATACCACCAAGGATTTCCTATGTGCTTTCTTGTGCATTCTCTCGTAGTATGTTTCCTCCTCTGATGCTTGAACTCTCCTTGAGTTATTCTTATGTGTATGTCCTCCTTTTTCCTCATATGTTATTCTACACGTAAAATCCTAGGGAAGGTTCTCGACCTTCCTCTATCTTATGTTAGAAGGCACTCGAGTCAACCTTGGGGATTGTGGAATGGTATGTTGGGTACCTTTGGTTGACAACTTCTGATGTTTCATCCAATCCCTCCATTCGTTTTATTCATTGGGGTGGTTTGTTTCTCAACCACAAGTCCTTTTCTCATTAACTAATTTTCCTTGAAATCAGAGTTAAGGGAAATATATTAATATTTCCAATTCAAATATTTCAGCAAGGAGGATTGGGTCATCCTGGCATAATGAACCCCTCTCTAGGTTTCCAATTATTTCCCTTGGTAGTATCATGGTCAGTACTTTAAGGCTTCACCCCCAAAGTTAGTTGTTGGCATTTTTTATTGATCATTGATACATTTACATTATTTGCATGCCATAGCATGGCAATCATTAATTACAATTAATTGCATATAATCAGAGGTTTAGAGAGGGATTGTTACAATCCCACCCCCCTTCAAAGTAACACCATCCTCGGTGTTCTTTTCTTAGTATCACATGTCGTTCCTTGTCTTTTAGTTTCTTCAACATTACCTTTATTTTCATCATAGTTTGGTCCTAACTTGGACTAAAGAATTTCAGGACATGCCTACAGCAATTTCAAACAATAAGTATATTAATCCCAATTTTGTTTATGCTAAACATTTTATCGATATCCATAATTCAAAATTCAACACAATACTTATATGTACAGTTCATGGATCTGCATCTATATGGATTCCATTTTTACTCGACTTATTGTTTTCCTTGTCATACCCATTGTGTGCATGATCCCATTCAATAGATGAAAAAAAATTTAAATACTCCACCAAGTCTTTCACATGAGCTATTGAAGTCTCCCCTTCTTTGTAGTCACTCGCCTTTCAAGCTCAGGCTTAGGAATTCCCTTCTCTGCTATGCAGTCCCTCGGTCAATCCATCTTGCCTACCAAGGATTTCTTGCACAAGAAGAGTTTCAAAGACTTCGTTGAGGTTTACAATTGAATCGTCCCCCAAGCTTTCTTTGTCAAGGCTTTCCTCTGACTTTCTCTACCAAAAGAATCCCTTCGGTTCGTGTTACCACAACACAAAATTCTTTATGGTGATCATGACTTATCACAAAGTTCTTTTGTCACAACAATATCCCTCTTCCATGCTTTCTTATTTGGCATCCATCGTTTTTCCTCCCTGGACAGATATTTTCATCCCACCATTTTTCACATGCATACAGAAATTTGTGAGATATTTTCATAAATTTTCAATCAAAATTCTTTTCAAGTATGTTACCCACATATTTTCAAATTCACAATTTCCATTCATTTTCAAATTTGTTCCATATTAGAATCAGAGTTCACAAGCATGACATTTCCTCCTCATAACAATTTGGCTCTTTACAACCATCAAACATTGGTATTCCTCATGGGATTACAGTATTTCCATATCCAATACCATCTTTCCTATAGTTTCAATACTCACACAACCAAACAAATTGTTAGTTTCTCATGAATATCACATTTTCATTGTACGTGGTTTCATAATTGTGCATACTAACAATTACATCACATTTATCTATTCAATAATATAAAATAAAAGGAATTATCATTCCTCACACAAGTTTTATCTCAACAAACCAAACATTTCAAATTCAATTAATCATTAGATGGATTTAATCAATGTGCCAATTCCCATGGCCACATTCACAGAGAATGCACCCTTGCATTGATTTCAGTTTACTACTTTTTAATTTTAGGCACTCTTTCCATGGTGTGTTAGAACTCATCCAACTTCTCACCACATGGATTATCTATCCACGTTCATTATTACAGTAGGAATTTGTTTTTCCTTCTTTAGTCGATCGTGACCTCAACTCAGCATACATGAAACTAAAATTTTCACATGAATGCATTTAATTATTCTTTCTTTACTAGAAACTAGGGTTCCAACACTCATGGCCACTCAAATCCTTTCTTTACCATTGTTACAATTATGGTACAATATTGGAAGATCCTCCTTCCATGATGGACAGTCCTTTACCCACCCTCTTGTTTCCTCAATGCATCCATTCAACGTGTTTCTCATGAGCACCATTGTTCCCAATAATTCCCAATTGGTCAAAGTATTCATGATACTTTGTTCATAATTTTTCTTGCAAGGATCTCAGTCTTCCTTGGCTTCTAGAGGCTCCTCCCTCTATCCTTTAGTTTCTTCTTTCTTGAATCATACCTTTCTTGGGTATCAATGGAATACACCAACCACTCAAAATCACATGCATATCATTAAGACAATAAATTATCTCAGATTGGATTCTTACCCAATCCCTTCATGCCATATGCCAAACTGGTATGAAAAATATGTATACATGTTCTATATTCCATCACCCTCTATGATATTACCTCATCAGTGATGCTTCATGGGAACCCTAAAAGTCCTGTCATCAATCCTTCAATAACATCCTTCTTGTATTTATCCTCTTCCTGAGGTTTTCAACCATTGGTAGTTGTCTTCCCCAACAACTATGATATTTTTCTACATATGACATACATCATCAAATTCACAATTATATTAGTTTTCATGTTAAATAAAAATGCACATACCATAGCATTTGAATCAATAAACATATTCAGATATGTCCTAGCATATCTAAATTCACTTGTCACATTGTTGCTTAATGTGTTATGAGTGTCAACACAATCAAATTCTTATTTATAACTATATCCATACAACTATCAACATCCTCATACAAAAACATTTACCTCACTAGCAAACTTGGGTCATTTTGCGACGACTATTTCGACGCTCTTGCGATGTTATGTCATGGAATTTGCGACGAGTATGGAATATCTGAAACATCATTTTATGTCATGTCAAAATTGTGATGAAATTGAATAAGCGTCGTAAGAGGGACGCCCCTAGGGAACTTATCACAATTGCGACAAAAAATAAATATCATCGCCAATACAACAATTTAGGCAAAAATGTGAAACCAACATTTCGTCTCAATTGCGACAACAAATTTTGTTGTCTACATAGAAAAACTATCGCAGCAATTCAAGTTGTCGTCTCAAGTGCGATGACAACTTTTCGTTGTTTAAATAGAAAAACTGTCGCAGCTATTTAATTTGTCGTCTGATGCAGACCCCTTCTGACCCTCGGGCCGAAGTCCGCTCACAGGATCGTTCAATCACTTCCCCAAACCGAATTAGCTCTTTTGATTCCCTGTTGTAATCTCAATTTCTGATCCACACGTCCTTCTCCTTTCCTCATGGTCTTCTGCACATGACCATGAATTTTGGGTTTCAAGACTTTCTGTTTCCCGATGTCAAGAGTCCTTGACTCCTTGACCTTCTGATCTCCAAAATGTCGAAATGTCGAAATGAATTTATTAGCAATTATCCCCCTAGGATATTCCTTGGTCCATGTGACCATTTCCCATACGACCGCAGTCCTATTTCAGGGTTTACCAATATGAGAGCCTGACCTCCTATCCTTTGGAATCCCGAAATCCTGACTCTTGAAAAGTCGATACCCGGAATGTCGAATTTTTATTCTTCCCGGGTCTTCTCCTTTCGTGATTTCGAGTTTCCAAACACCGAAATGAGTGGACGCCTTGTCCTTGGAACTCCCGAAGTTCTGATGGCCGATTTGCCGAAATGGCCTTTCCTTTCAGGGTTTTTCCTGAAAGCTTGGATTGCTGCCACGTGTCCTCCCTCGGATGGACGGTCCTCGTCGTTTTGCGATTTCGTGACTTGTGACCCCAAGTGACACAAATCCTCTTTCAACTTGAATCTCTGGTATCCGAAATATCAATGGACTCTCGATCTCTGCCACGTGTCCCCAACAGATGGATGGTCTAGATCGTTTCAGGACTTCTCAAGGTGCGAAGTCAAAATGATCCTTCCCTCTGAGTTTCCTGATGTCTAAATCCCCAAAATGGGTGATCTCACGACACACATCCTCCTCCAGATGGACGGCTGTGATCCTTTAGCTATTTCAAGACTTCCACCATGGAGTGTATCGATCTCTCGTCAACAAGACCTATGAAATCCTGAAGTCCAAAATCCCGATAACTCACTCCTTCGGGACTTCTCCCCTCTACTCACAAGGGTTAAACTTCATGCTTCTTATGACAAATCTGACGGCTATCGGTTGTCTGAGTGAGATCTGATGGCTCACGATCTCCTCTTCTCCTGTGCACTCTGCTGCTACTCCCTGGATGTAGAAACTTTCAACGGTCCAGATCCAACGACAGTTGTGCTCTCTCTTGGGATTATGCACTTTCTTCCAATGCTTAGAAGAAATTCCAATGTCCAAAGGCCTCAACCTCGGATTCTTTTCCCTACGAGCTCCACGACTTTGAGTTCTTGCCTGCGCATATAAAAATGTTGTCCCTCCTGAGCTTCTCCTTTCAAATCCTCAAAAGGATTCCTCGACTTTTGTGCTTCTACAGAACCTCTGCGCACACAAAGTGATATTCGTCCTGAGCTTCCTCACGAACTCAGATATCTAAGGAACTCGTTCCTTTTTTCCTTCTCCTTCAGATGGAGAATTTTGTATGCCCTCCTGGCACTCGTTCGCTCAAGCAAACTTCTTGCTGAGTCTGCAGGGTGTTCAACAACCCTGTGAAGATCCTTCTTCTTAGACTCTTCTTCAAATCATAGAACTCAAAGAGTTCTCTCTGTGTTCTCTGGCACTCACTCGATACCCTCCTGGCAGAGTGTCTAGAATCCTCAGTGATTCTGACTTCTATCTGAACTGACAACATAGTCTTCCTCAATGCATCACTATGCATATGCTCAATACCCACTTGGCAGAGCTCTACAAAACTCACAACAAAGTTTATGTCTGCAACTATGTCTCTCATACATAGCCTTACCTCCAAGATATTTATCAACCTTGAGGTCTTTCTCTAAGCTAATTATTTCAACTACTATGCCCTCCTGGCACGCCTTTGTCTGAATCCGCAGAGTTCAGAAATGCACCCTCTGTGCATGGCTATCAGAACCTCCAACGTTCTATCACGCCCTCCTGGTGTGAAGCCTCAAATACCTCTAACCTTGAAATCAAACAAAACCCCTGCAAATGCATACCTAACATACATCTACAACATATAAAGAACACACATAGACATTCATTCAACACAGAAATACTTGTAGGAAAAATTACTTCTGTTTGTATTAATAAAATGCCTCTTTACAAAGGCGTTTTGAGCACGAACTTTAACAGAGTCTCAGCTCCTTCTCTACTCTCTTTTTATCTATTTCTCTGTGATCTCTGATCTCTCTCTCTAATACCAAGAAGATCTCTCTATATTTTACATGAGGGGGCTCTTTGAGCTCTTCCCTCCAAACTCACCTACCCTATTCAATTACATTGAATGGGCTGTATAGTCCAGAATCGGATCTAGATCTCAACCTTACAAAAATTCAAGGCTAACTACTCTAATGCCTATGCAAAGGCATGGATCCATGGCTCAACAACCTACAACATTAATTACATTCAATTTCAAATTTGAAATGACGTTGCACCTCTTCGCATTGAATGTGTACGTTGATGTGGGTTGGCTGGTTGGCTGACTGATGTGGAGAAATGATCCTGCATCATACTCCTCAGCTGCAAAATTATCTCCTTCTCATGATCTTCCCATCTCAGCTGTTGAAATCCTCCTGGATCCCAAACAAATTTCTAGAGCTGTTGACCTGCTCCATCTCCCTCGTGTTGTTGTTGCTTCTGTTGTTGCACTGCTGCTACTACTTCTCTGCCCAGCTTCTCCTTGCTGGTGGTCTCTGTTGACTCTATCATCAACCTTATGATCTTCTCTATCACTTCATCTAGCTTCTCCAGTGGTTGGCTCTCTTCATGCAGCCTCCCTTGCTGCAATTTCTCCCTGTAAATGTGAAAATCACCATGATCTACCAGGCCATCCTCTTCATCTTCTGTGGAACTAAGTGTCCACTCTACTGCAAACTTCATCTATGTATTCTCCTCACTGAATTGTTGTTCAGCTTCCTCTTCTGCTAGTTCTCTTGCTGGTTGAATTCCAGCTTCACCCAGTTGCTCCTCAACCTGGAATTTCTCTTCATCATCTGCTGCATACCTCAGTACTGCAGTCTTCACCAATTCACCTCCTTGGATGAAGTCTTTGAGCGATTCCTCAGAATGATCCTATGTTTTCTCCGAATTGTTCAGCCAATCCTCCAACCTCTCCAGCTCCATCTCCCATGGAGTGAGTACTATATCTTCCTACTCTTCTTCTACTGTCAGCTTCAGTGCTGCAGTCTTCTCCGCTCCCTGGATAAAACTGTTGAGCCATTCCTAGGAATGCTCATTTTCTTCCTCTATTTGGGAAGCTTCTAACACCTAATCCAATTCTTCTTTGACAGTCACAGCTAGCTGTCTTCCTCTTGCTGCATCATCGACAACACTGAATTTTTCCTCCCCTGGGCTAAGTGGAAGGAATATTCCAATTCCCCCAATCATCAGAATGCTATTATGATCTTCCTTTGTTAGCTCCTCTGGCTGATCCAAACTCACCTCTGAGTTCATGAGACTCTCACATAGCCTCATTTCTATTCCCATGCCCACCTGGCAATTTGGAAAATTTATGTTGCCCTCCTAGCAGTCCATGAGATCCCGCAGTGGCCTCATATCATTGCCCTCTTGGAAATGTGAAATTCCTCGGCTGTCCTCATGATAGTCTATGAGATCCCACAACAATCTCAACTCTTTTCCCTCCTAGAAATTGGGAATATCCTGGTTGTCTTCTTGACAGTCCTTGAGATCTTCAACTGATCCAATTCATCCTCACTACCGAGGTTTCTCCCAGTCTCTGGTTCACATACCTGAACCATATCCTCAGGTCCGTCGAGGTTTTCAACATGCCTCAACCATCCTCTTAACAACCTACACTTTCTTCTAGCCATCAAATCCTTGACTGGCCATTTTTCCTTCGCCTTCCTCATGGGCCATTCATATACCCATCTCGACTTGGCGTTTTGCTGCATCCGCAATGCAAGATTTTCTATCTCCACCCTTATATCAACGAGCTCTTCATCTATTTCTTCTTTGCTCATCATCTCTAGGTCTTTCCTTCCAGCATATCTGCAGCCTTCAGTAGCCATCATGTTGTGTCTATCTACCCTCCTGGCAAACCTGTCACTGTCACTCTGCATTCTTGAGTCTTTCAGCTTCTCCTACAGTCCTCCTAACTGTCTTCTTGATTGTTTCCTACCTACAAACAATCATCAAAGAGTCTCCAGCGCTCTGTCTTCCTTTTCCTTCTCTCTGCCTGAAATATACAAACAGAGTTCTTGCTCTGATAACACAAATTGACATAGACCCCTTCTGACCCTCGGGCCGAAGTCCGCTCACATGATCATTTAATCACTTCCCCGAGTCGAATTATCTCTTTTGATTCCCTGTTGGAATCCCAATTTTCGATCCACAGGTCCTTCTCTTTTCCTCATGGCCTTCTACACATGACCATGAATTTCAAGTTTCGGGACTTTTTGTTTCCCGATGTCAAGAGTCCTTGACTCCTCGACCTTCCAATCTCCAAAATACTGAAATGCCGAAACGGATTTATTAGCAATTAGCCCCCTAGGCTATGCCTTGGTCCATGTGCCCATTTCCCACATGACCGCAGTCCTATTTCAGGGTTTACCAATATGAGAGCCCGACCTCCTGTCCTCTGGACTCCCGAAATGCCGAATCCTGAAAATTCAATACCCGTAATGTCGAATTGCTATTCTTCCCGGGTCTTCTCCTTTCGCGATTTTGGGTTTCCAAACACCAAAATGCATGGATGCCTTGTCCTCGAAACTATCAAAGTTCCAATGGTCGATTTGCCGAAATGGCCTGTCCTTTCGGGGTTCTTCCCGAAAGCCTCAATTGTTTCCACGTGTCCTCCCTCAGATGGGTGGTCCTCGTCGTTTCATGATTTCGCGACTTGCGACCCCCAGTGACACAAATCCTCTGTCAACTTGAATCCCCGGTATCTGAAATACCGATGGACTCTCGATCTCCACCACGTGTCCCCAATGGATGGACGATCTAGATCGTTTCAGGACTTCGCCAGGTGCAAAGTCAAAATGCTCCTTCCCTCTGAGTTTCCTGATGTTCGAATCCCTGAAATGGGTGATCTCATGACACACATCCTCCTCCAGATGGACGGTTGCGATCCTTTCACTATTTTGGGAATTTTACCATGGAGTGTCCCGATCTCTTGTCAACAAGACCTCCGAAATCCCGAAGTCTGAAATCTCGATAGCTCACTCCTTCGAGACTTCTCCCCTCTACTCACAAGGTTTAAACATGATGCTTCTTCTAACATATCCGACGGATATCAGCTGTCTAAGTGAGATATGATGGCTCATGATCTCCTCTTCTCCTGTGTGCTCTCCTGCTACTCCTTGGACGTAGAAACTTTCAACGGTCCAGATCCTTTTGGCAGATCCGATGGTGGTTGTGCTCTCTCCTGAGCTTCTGCACTTTCTTCCAATGCATGGAATAAATTCCAATTTCCAAAGGCCTCAACCTCGGATTATTTTCCCTGCGAGCTCCATGACTTTGAGCTCTCACCTACGCGTATAAAAACGTTGTCCCTCCTGAGCTTCTCCTTTTGAATCGTCAAAAGGATTCCTCAACTTCTGTGCTTCTACAGAACCTATGCACACACAAAGTGCTATCTATCCTGAGATTCCTCATGAACTCAGATATCTAAGGAACTCGGTCCTTTTTTCCTTCTCCTTCAGATGGAGAATTTCTGATGCCCTCCTGGCACTCTTTCGCTCAAGCAAACTTCTTGCTGAGTCTGCAGGGTGTTCAACAACCCTGTGAAGATCCTTCTCCTTGGAATCTTATTCAAATCACAGAACTAAAAGAGTTCTCTCTGTGCTCTCTGGAACTCACTCGATTCCCTCCTGGCAGAGTGTCTAGAATCCTCAGTGATTCTGACTTTTGTCTGAACTCACAACAAAGTTCTTCCTCAATGCATCACTATGCATATGCTCAATGCCCACTTGGCAGAGCTCTACAGAACTCACAACAGAGTTTTTGTCTGCAACTTTGTCTCTCATACACAGCCTTACCTCCAAGGTATTCAACAACCTTGAGGTCTTTCTCTGAGCTAATGATTTCAGCTACTGTGCCCTCCTAGCACGCCTTTGTCTAAATCCACAGAGTTCAGAAATGCACCCTCTGTGCACGGCTATCAGAACCCGTAGCATTCTGTCACACCCTCCTGGTGTGAAGCCTCAAAGACCTCTAACGCTGAAGTCAAACAAACCCCCTGCAAATGCATACCTAACATACATCTACAGCATATAAAGAACACACATAGACATTCATTCAACACATAAATACTTGCAGGAAAAATTGCTTCTCTTTGTATTAATAAAATGCCTCTTTACAAAGGTGTTCTGAGCATGAAATTTAACATAGTCTCGACTCCTTCTCTACTCTCTTTTTCTCTCTCTCTCTCTCTATGACCTCTGATCTCTCTCTCTAATACCAAGAAGATCTCTCTATCTTTTACATGAGGGGGCTCTTTGAGCTCTTCCCTCCAAACTCACCTACCCTATCTCATGGGTTGTCTAGTCCAGAATCGGATCTAGATCTCAGCCTTACAAACATTCAAGGATATCTACTCTAATGCCTGCGCAAAGGAACGGTTCCATGGCTCAACAACCTACAACATTAATTACATTCAATTTCAAATTTGAAATGAGGTTGCACCTCTTCCCATTGAATGCATGTGCTGACATGCGCTGGCTGGCTGGTTGGCTGACATGGAGAGATGCTCCTGCATCATACTCCTCAGCTGAAAAATTCATGATCTCCTACTCATTAGCTTCCCATCTCAGCTGTTGAAATCATCTTGGATCCCAAACAAATTTCTAGAGCTAATCACCTGCTCCATCTCCTTGCTGTCGCTTCTACTTCTACTACTACTTCTCTGCCTAGATTCTCCTTGTTGATAGTCTCTTTTGACTCTATCATCAGCCTTCTAATCTTCTCTATCACTTCATCCAACTGCTCCAGTGGCTGGATTTGTTCATGTAGCCTCCTCTACTGCAATTTCTCCCTGCAAATGGGTAAATGACCATGGTCTCCCAGGCCATCCTCTTCATCTTTTGTGGAACTAAGTGTCCACTCTGCTGCAGACTTCATTTCTATAGTCTCCTCACTGAACTATTGTTCAGCTTCCTCTTCTGCTAGTTCTCTTGCTAGTTGAATTCCAGCTTTTCCTAGTTGCTCCTCAACCTAGAATTTCTCTTCATCATCTGTTTCATACCTCGGTACTATAGTCTTCACCAATTCATCTCCCTAGCTGAATTCTTTGAGTTATTCCTCAGAATTCTCCTTTGTTTTCTCTGGATTTTTCATCCAATCCTCCAACATATCTAGCTGCATCTCCCATGGAGTGAGTACTACATCTGCCTACTCTTCTTCTGCTGTCAGCTTCAATGCTGCAATCTTCTACGCTCCCTGGCTAAAACTGTTGAGCCATTCCTCGGAATGCTCATTTTCTTCCTCTATTTGGGAAGCTTCTAACACCTGCTCCAATTCTTCTTTGACAGTCACAACTAGTTGTCTTCCTCCTAATGCATCATCAACAACATAGAATTTTTCCTCCCCTGGGCCAAGTGGTAGGAATATTCCAATTCCCCCAATCATCAGAATGTTATTCTGATGTTCCTTTTTCAGCTCCTATGGCTAATCCGAACTCACCTCTGAGTTCATGAGACTCTCACATAACCTCATTTATATTCCCATGCCCACCTGGAAATTTGGAAACTTTCTACTGCCCTCTGGGCAGTCCATGAGATCTCGTAGTGGCCTCATATCATTGCCCTCCTGGAAATGTGAAATTCCCCAGCAATCCTCATGATAGTCTATGAGATCCTGTAGTAATCTCAACTCTTTTCCCTCCTGGCAATTGGGAATTTCCTGGCTGTCTTCTTGACAGTACTTGAGATCTTCAGTTGATCCCAATTCATCCTCACTACCGAGGTTTCTCCCAGTCTCTAGTTCACATACCTAAACCATCTCCTTAGATCCGTCGAGGTTTTTAGCATGCCTCAACCATCATCTTAACAACCTACACTGTCTTCTAGCCATCAACTCCTTGACTGGCCATTTTTCCTTCACCTTCCTCATGGGCCATTCATATACCCATCTCGACTTGGCATTCTGCTGCATCCGCAATGCAAGATTTTCTATCTCCGCCCTTATATCAGCGAGCTCTTCATCTATTTATGCTTTTCTCATCAACTCTGGGTCTTTCCTTCCAGCATATCTACGGCCTTCAATAGCCATCTTGTTGTATTTGTCTACCCTCCTGGAAAACCTACCACTGTCACTCTACACCCTTGAGTGTTTCAACTTCTCCTACAGTCCTCCTGACTGTCTTCTCTATTGTTTCCTACCTGCAAACAATCATCACAGAGTCTCCAACGCTCTATCTTCCTTTGCCTTCTCTCTTCCTGAAATATACAAACAAAGTTCTCGCTCTGATACCACAAATTGACGCAGACCCCTTCTGACCCTCGGGATGAAGTCCGCTCAAAGGATCGTTCAATCACTGCCCTGAGCCGAAATAGCTCTTTTGATTCCCTGCTGGAATCTCAATTTCCAATCCACAAGTCCTTCTCTTTTCCTCACGGTCTTCTTCACACAACCATGAATTTTGGGTTTCGGGACTTTCTGTTTCCCGATGTCAAGAATCCTTGACTCCTCGTCCTTCCAATCTCCGAAATGTTGAAATTTCGAAACCACTTTATCAACAATTAGCCCCCTAGGCTATGCCTTGGTCCATGTGACCATTTCCCATAAAAACGGCAGTCCTATTTCGGAGTTTACCAATACGATATCCCAACCTCCTGTCCTCTGGACTCCCGAAATGCTGACTCTCGAAAAGTCGATACCCGGAATGCCAAATTGCTATTCTTCCCGGGTCTTCTCCTTTCGCGATTTCAGGTTTCCAAACACTGAAATGCGTGGACACCTTGTCCTCGAAACTCTCGAAGTTCTGATGGTCGATTTTCCGAAATGGCCTTTCCTTTCGAGGATTTTCCCGAAATCCTGGATTGATGCCACGTGTCCTCCCTCAGCTGGACAGTCCTCGTCGTTTCGCGATTTTGTGACTTGCGACCCCTAGTGACACAAATTCGTTATCAACTTGAGTCCCTGGTATCCGAAATACCGATGGACTCTCAATCTCCACCATGTGTCCCCAATGGATGGATGGTCTAGATCGTTTCAGGACTTCGCCAGGTGCGAAGTCAAAATGATCCTTCCCTTTGAGTTTCCCGATGTCCGAATCCCCGAAATGGGTGATCTCGCGACACGCATCCTCCTCCATATGGACGGTTGTGATCCTTTCACTATTTCGGGACTCTTACCATGGAGTGTCCCAATCTCTCGTCAACAAGACCTCCAAAATCCCAAAGTCTGAAATCTCGATAGCTCACTCCTTCGAGACTTCTTCCCTCTACTCACAAGGGTTAAACTTCACGCTTCTTCTGACAGATCCGATGGCTATCGGTTGTCTGAGTGAGATCTGACGAATCACAATCTCTTCTTCTCCTGTGTGCTCTCCTGCTACTCCCTTGACATAGAAACTTTCAATGGTCCAGATACTTTTGGTAGATCCGATGGCAGTTATGCTCTCTCCTGAGCTTCTGCACTTTCTTCCGATGTTTGGAAGAAATTCCAATGTCCAAAGGCCTCAACCTCAGATTCTTTTCCCTGCGAGCTCCATAACTTTGAGTTCTCACCTATGCGTATAAAAACGTTGTCCCTCCTGAGCTTCTCCTTTTGAATCCTCAAAAGGATTCCTTGACTTCTGTGCTTTTGTAGAACCTCTGCGCACACAAAGTGTGATCTGTCACGAGCTTCCTCATGAACTTTTATCTCTAAGGAACTTGGTCCTTTTTTCCTTCTCCTTCAGATGGAGAATTTCTTATGCCCTCCTGGCACTCTTTCTCTCAAGCAAACTTCATGTTGAGTCTGCAGGGTGTTCAACAACCCTGAGAAGATCCTTCTCCTTGGACTCTTCTTCAAATCATAGAACTCAAAGAGTTCTCTCTCTGCTCTCTGGCACTCACTCGATGCCCTCCTGGTAGAGTGTCTAGAATCCTCAGTGATTCTGACTTCTTTCTGAACTCACAGCAGAGTTCTTCCTCAATGCATCACTATGAATATGCTCAATGCCCACTTGGCAGAGCTCTACAGAACTCACCGCAGAGTTTTTGTCTGCAACTGTGTCTCTCATACACAACCTTACCTCCAAGGTATTTAGCAACCTTGAGGTCTTTCTCTGAGCTAATGATTTCATCTACTGTTCCCTCCTGGCACGCGTTTGTCTGAATCCGTAGAGTTCAAAAATGCACCCTCTGTGCATGGCTATCAGAACCTGTAGCGTTTTGTGACACCCTCCTGGTGTGAAGCCTCAAAGACCTCTAACCCTGAAATCAAACAAAACCCCTGCAAATTCATACCTAACATACATCTACAACATATAAAGAACACACATAGACATTCATTCAACACAAAAATACTTGTAGGAAAAATTACTTCTGTTTGTATTAATAAAATGCCTCTTTACAAAGGTGTTCTTAGCACAAACTTTAACAGAGTCTCGAATCCTTCTCTACTCTCTTTTTCTCTCTCTCTCTATGATCTCTGATCTCTCTCTCTAATACCAAGAAGATCTCTCTATCTTTTACATGAGGGTGCTCTTTGAGCTCTTCCCTCCAAACTCACCTACCCTATTCAATTACATTGAATGGGTTGTCTAGTCAAGAATCAGATATAGATCTCAGCCTTACAAACATTCAAGGCTATCTACTCTAATGCCTATGCAAAGGCACGGCTCCATGGCTCAAGAACCTACAACATTAATTACATTCAATTTCAAATTTGAAATGAGGCTGTGCCTCTTCCCATTGAATGTGTGCACTAACATGGGTTGGCTGGCTGGCTGGCTGATGTGGAGAGATGCTCCTGCATCATACTCCTCAACTGCAAAATTCATGAGATCCTACTCATTAGCTTCCCATATCAGTTGTTGAAATCTTCCCGGATCCCAAAAAAAGTTCTGGAGCTGTTCACCTGCTCCATATCCCTACTGTTGTTGTTGCTTTAGTTGTCGCGCTGCTGCTGCTGCTGCTCTACCCAGCTTCTCCTTACTGGCAGTCTCTACTAACTCTATCATCAACCTTCTGATCTTCTTTATCACTCCGTCCAGCTACTCCAATGTCTGTCTCTGTTCATGAAGCCTCGCCTGCTACAATTTCTCCCTGCAAATGGAAAATCACCATGATCTCCCAGGCCATCCTCTTCATCTTCTGTGGAAGTAGTGTCCACTCTAATGAAAACTTCATCTTTGCAATATCCTCACTGAACTATTGTTCAACTTCTTCTTCTGCTAGTTCTCTTGCTGGATGAATTCCAACTTTGCCCAGTTGCTCCTCAACCTGGAATTTCTCTTCATCATCTGTTGCATACCTCGGTACTGCAGTCTTCACCAATTCATCTCCCTGGCTGAAGTCTTTGAGAGATTCCTCAGAATTGTCCTCTATTTTCTCCAGATTGTTCAGCCAATCCTCCAACATCTCCAGCTCCATCTCCCATGGAGTGAGTACTACATGTGCCTACTCTTATTCTACTGTCAACTTCAGTGCTGCAGTCTTCTTCGCTCCCTGGCTAAAACTGTTGAGCCATTCCTCGGAATGCTCATTTTCTTCCTCTATTTGGGTAGCTTCTAACACCTTCTCCAATTCTTCTTTGACAACCACAACTGGCTATCTTCCTCCTGTCGAATCATCGACAACACATAATTTTTCCTCCCCTGGGCTAAGTGGTAGGAATATTCCAATTCCCCCAATCATCAGAATGCTATTTTGATCTTCCTTTGTTAGCTCCTCTGGTTGATCTGAACTCACCTCTGAGTTCATGAGACTCTCACATAGCCTCATTTTTGTTCCCATGCCCACCTAGCAATTTGGAAAATTTCTACTGCCCTCTTGATAGTCCATGAGATCCCGTAGTGGCCTCATATCATTGCCTTCCTGGAAATGTGAAATTCCCCAGCTGTCCTCATGAAAGTCTATGAGATCCCGTAGTAATCTCAACTCTTTTCCCTCCTAGCAATTGGGAATTTCCTGGTTGTCTTCTTGACAGTCCTTGAGATCTTCAGTTGATCCCAATTCATCCTCACTACCGAGGTTTCTCCCAGTCTCTGGTTCACATACCTGAACCATCTCCTCAGGTCCGTCGAGGTTTTCAGCATGCCTCAACCATCCTCTTAACAACCTACGTTTTCTTCTAGCCATCAACTCCTTGAATGGCCATTTTTCCTTCACCTTCTTCATGGGCCATTCATATACCCATCTCAACTTAGCATTCTGATGCATCCACAATGAAAGATTTTCTATATCCGCCCTTATATCAGCGAGCTCTTCATCTATTTCTACTTTTCTCATGAGCTCTGGGTCTTTCCTTCCATCATATCTACAGCCTTCAGTAGCCATCTTGTTGTATCTATCTTCCCTCCTGGCAAACCTGTCGCTATCTCTCTGCACCCTTGAGTGTTTCAACTTCTCCTACAATCCTCCTAACTGTCTTCTCGATTATTGCCTACCTACAAACAATCATCATAGAGTCTCCAACGCTCTGTCTTCCTTTGCCTTCTCTCTACCTGAAATATACAAATAAAGTTCTTTCTCTGATACCACAAATTGACGCAGACCCCTTCTGACCCTCAGGCTGAAGTTCGCTCACACAATCGTTCAATCACTTCCCCGAGCCGAATTAGCTCTTTTGATTACCTGCTGGAATCTCAATTTCTGATCAATGAGTCCTTCTCTTTTCCTCATGGTCTTCTGCACACGAGCATGAATTTCATGTTTCGAGACTTTCTGTTTCCTAATGTCAAGAGTCCTTAACTCCTCGACCTTCTGATCTTTGAAATTCCAAAATGTGGAAATGGATTTGTCAGCAATTATCCCCCTAGGCTATGCCTTGGTCCATGTGACCATTTCCCATACGACCGCAGTCTTATTTCGGGGTTTACCAATACGAGAGCCCGACCTCCTTTCCTCTGGACTCCAGAAATGCCGACTCCCGAAAAGTCGATACCCAGAATGTCGAATTTCTATTCTTCTTGGGTCTTCTCCTTTCGTGATTTTGGGTTTCCAAACATCGAAATGCGTGGATTCCTTGTCCTCGAAACTCCCAAAGTTTCGATGGCTGATTTGTCGAAATATCCTTTCCTTTCGGGGTTTTTCCCGAAAGCCTAGATTATTGCCACGTGTCCTCCCTCAGATGGACGGTCCTCGTCATTTTGTGAATTCGTGACTTGCGACCCCCAGTGACACAAATCCTCTGTCAACTTGAATCCCCAGTATCTGAAATACCGATGGACTCTCGATCTCGGCCACATGTCCCCAACAGATGGACGATCTAGATCGTTTCGGGACTTCGCCAGGTGTGAACTCAAAATGATCCTTCCCTCTGAGTTTCCTAATGTTCGAATCCCCAAAATGGGTGATCTCGCGACATGCGTCCTCCTCAAGATGGATGACTTCTATCCTTTCACTATTTCGGGACTTTTACCATGGAGTGTCCCGATCTCTCATCAACAAGACCTCCGAAATCCCGAAGTCTGAAATCATGATATCTTACTTCTTTGGTACTTCTCCAGTCTACTCACAAGGGTTAAACTTCACGCTTCTTCTGACATATCTGACGGCTATCGATTTCCTGAGTGAGATCTGACGAATCACGATCTCCTCTTCTCATGTGTGCTCTCCTACTACTCCCTAGATGTAGAAACTTTCAATGGTAAAGATCCTTTCGGCAGATCCGACGACAGCTGTGCTCTCTCCTGAGCTTATGCAATTTCTTCTAATGCTTGGAAAAAATTCCAATGTCCAAAGGCCTCAAACTCAGATTCTTTTCCCTACAAGCTCCACGACTTTGAGTTCTCGCCTACGTGTATAAAAATGTTGTCCCTCCTGAGCTTCTCCTTTCGAATCCTCAAAAGGATTCCTCCACTTCTGTGCTTCGGTAGAAACTCTGCGCACACAAAGTGCTATCCGTCCTGAGCTTCCTCACGAACTCAAATCTCTAAGGAACTCGATCCTTTTTTCCTTCTCCTTCAGATGGAGAATTTATGATGCCCTCCTGGCACTCTTTCTCTCAAGCAAACTTCTTGCTGAGTCTGCAGGGTGTTCAGCAACCCTATGAAGATCCTTCTCCTTGGACTCTTCTTCAAATCATAGAACTCAAAGAGTTCTCTCTGTGCTCTCTGGCACTCACTCGATGCCCTCCTGGCAGAGTGTCTAGAATCCTCAGTGATTTTGACTTATGTCTGAACTCACAACAGAGTTCTTCCTCAATGCATCACTATGCATATGCTCAATTCCCACTTGGAAGATCTCTACAGAACTCATAGCAGAGTTTATGTATGCAACTGTGTCTCTCATACACATCCTTACCTCCAAGGTATTCAACAACCTTGAGGTATTTCTCTGAGCTAATGATTTCAGCTATTGTGCCCTCCTGGTACGTCTTTGTCTGAATTCGCAGAGTTCAGAAATGCACCCTCTATGCACGGCTATCAGAACCCGTAGCGTTCTGTCACACCCTCCTGGTGTGAAGCCTCAAAGACCTCTAACCCTGAAATCAAACAAAACCCCTGCAAATGCATACCTAACATACATCTACAACATATAAAGAACACACATAGACATTCATTCAACACAGAAATACTTGCAGGAAAAATTGCTTCTATTTGTATTAATAAAATGCCTCTTTACAAAGGTGTTCTGAGCACAAACTTTAACAAAGTCTCAGCTCCTTCTCTACTCTATTTTTCTCTCTCTCTCTATGATCTCTGATCTCTCTCTATAATACCAAGAAGATCTCTCTATCTTTTACATGAGGGGGCTCTTTGAGCTCTTCCCTCCAAACTCACCTACCCTATTCAATTACATTAAATGGGTTGTCTAGTCCAGAATCAGATCTAGATCTTAGCCTTTCAAACATTCAAGGCTACATACTCTAATGCATGTGCCAAGGCACGGCTCCATGGATCAACAACCTACAACATTAATTACATTCAATTTCAAATTTGAAATGAGGCTGCGCCTCTTCCCATTGAATGTGTGCGCTGACATGGGTTGGTTGGCTAGTTGGATGACATGGAGAGATGCTCCTGCATCATACTCCTCAGCTACAAAATTCATGAGCTCCTGCTCATGAGATTCCCATCTTAGCTATTGAAATCCTCCCAGATCCAAAACAAAGTTCTGGAGTTGTTCACTTGCTCCATCTCCCTACTGTTGTTGTTGCTTCTGCTGTCACACTGTTGTTGCTGCTTCTCTTCCCAAATTCTCCTTGCTGGCAGTCTCTGCTGACTCTATCATCAGCCTTCTGATCTTATCTATCACTTCGTCTAGCTGCTCCAGTGGCTGGCTCTATTCATGCATCCTTACCTGCTGCAATTTCTCCCTGCAAATGGGAAAATCACCATGATCTCCCAGGCCATCCTCTTCATATTCTGTGGAACTAAGTGTCCACTCTACTGCAGAATTCATCTCTCCAGTCTCTTCACTGAACTATTGTTCAGCTTCCACTTCTGCTAGTTCTCTTGCTGGTTGAATTCCAGCTTCGCCCAGTTGCTCCTCAACCTAGAATTTTTCTTCATCATCTGTTGCATACCTCGGTACTGCAATCTTCACCAATTCATCTCCCTAGCTGAAGTCTTTGAGCGATTCCTCAAAATGCTCCTCTGTTTGCTCCGAATTGTTCAGCCAATCCTCCAACATCTCCAGCTCCATCTCCCATGGAGTGAGTACTACATCTTCCTACTCTTCTTCTGTTGTTAGCTTCAGTGATAGAGTCTTCTATGCTCCCTGGCTAAAAATGTTGAGCCATTCCTCGGAATGCTCATTTTCTTCCTCTATTTGGTTAGCTTCTAACACCTACTCCAATTCTTCTTTGACAGTCACAACTAGCTGTCTTCCTCCTGCTGCATCATCAGCAACACAAAATTTTGCCTCCCCTGGGCTAATTGGTAGGAATATTCCAATTGCCCCAATCATCATAATGCTATTCTGATCTTCCTTTGTCAGCTCCTCTGGCTGATCCGAACTCACCTCTGAGTTCATGAGACTCTCACATAGCCTCATTTTTGTTCCCATGCCCACCTGGCAATTTGGAAACTTTCTGTTGCCCTCTTGATAGTCCATGAGATCCCGCAGTGGCCTCATATCATTGCCCTCTTGGCAATGTGAAATTCCCCAGCTGTCCTCGTGACAGTTTGGGAGATCCCGCAGTAATCTCAACTCTTTTCCCTCCTAGCAATTGGGAATTTATTGGCTGTCTTCTTGACAGTCCTTGAGATCTTCAGCTGATCCCAATTCATCCTCACTACTGAGGTTTCTCCCAGTCTCTGGTTCACATACCTGAACCATCTCCTCAGGTCCATCAAGGTTTTTAGCATGCCTCAACTATCCTCTTAACAACCTATGTTGTGTTCTAGCCATCAACTCCTTGACTGGCCATTTTGCCTTTGCCTTCCTCATGGGCCATTCATATACCCATCTCGACTTAGCGTTCTGCTGCATCTGCAATGCAATCTTTTCTATATCCACCGTTATATCAGCGAGCTCTTCATCTATTTCTGCTTTTCTCATTAGCTCTGGGTCTTTCCTTCTAGCATATCTACGACCCTCAGTAGCCATCTTGTTGTATCTATCTGCCCTTCTGGCAAACCTTCCGCTGTCACTCTGCACCCTTGAGTGTTTCAAATTCTCCTACAGTCCTCCTGACTGTCTTCTCAATTGTTTCCTACCTGCAAACAATCATCATAGAGTCTCCAGTTCTCTGTCTTCCTTTTCCTTCTCTCTGCCTAAAATATACAAACAGAGTTCTCACTCTAATAGCACAAATTGACACAAACCACTTCTGACCCTCGGGCCAAAGTTCGCTCACACAATCGTTCAATCACTTCCTCGAGTTGAATTAGCTCTTTTGATTCCCAGCTAGAATCTCAATTTCCGATCCACAGGTCCTTCTCTTTTCCTCATGGTCTTCTGCACATGACCATGAATTTCAGGTTTCGAGACTTTTTGTTTCCCGATGTCAAGAGTCCTTGACTCCTCGACCTTCCGATCTCTGAAATTCCGAAATGTCGAAACGACTTTATGAACAATTAGCCCCCTAGGTTATGCCTTGGTCCATGTGACCATTTCCCATACGACTGCAGTCTTATTTCGGGGTTTACCAATACAAGAGCCCGACCTCCTGTCCTCTGGACTCCGGAAATGCCGACTCCCAAAAAGTCGATACTCAGAATGCCAAATTGCTATTCTTCCCGGGTTTTCTCCTTTCGCGATTTTGGGTTTCCAAAAATCGAAATGCGTGGACTCCTTGTCCTCGAAACTCTCGAAGTTCCGATGGCTGATTTTCCAAAATGGCCTTTCCTTTCGGGGTTTTTCCCAAAAGCATGGATTGTTTCCACGTGTCCTCCCTCAGATGGACGGTCCTCGTTGTTTCGCGACTTGCGACCCCCAGTAACACAAATCCTCTGTCAACTTGAATCCCCGGTATCCGAAATACCAGTGGACTCTCGATCTCCGCCACGTGTCCCCAACGGATGGACGGTCTAGATCGTTTCCGGACTTCGTCAAGTGCGAAGTCAAAATGATACTTCCCTCTGAGTTTCCCGATGTTTGAATCCATGAAATGGGTGATCTCGTGACACGTGTCCTCCTCCAGATGGATGGCTGTGATCCTTTCACTATTTCGGGACTTTTACCATGGAGTTTCCCGATCTCTCATCAACCAGACCTCCGAAATCCCGAAGTCTGAAATCATGATAGCTCACTCCTTCGAGACTTCTCCCCTCTACTCACAAGGGTTAAACTTCATGCTTCTTCTGAAAAATCTGACGGCTATCGACTGTCTGAGTGAGATATGACGGCTCACAATCTCCTCTTCTCCTATGTGCTCTCCTTCTACTCCCTAGACGTAGAAACTTTCAACGGTCCAGATCCTTTCGGTAGATCCGATGGTAGCTGTGCTCTCTCCTGAGCTTCTGCACTCTTTCGCATGGATAATTTCTGATGCCCTCCTGGCACTCTTTCTCTCAAGCAAACTTTTTGCTAAGTCTGCAGGGTGTTCAACAACCCTATGAAGATCCTTCTCCTTGGACTCTTATTCAAATCATAGAACTCAAAGAGTTCTCTCTATGCTCTCTGGCACTCACTCGATGCCCTCCTGGCAGAGTGTCTAGAATCCTCAGTGATTCAGACTTCTTTCTGAACTCATAGCAGAGTTCTTCCTCAATGCATCACTATGCATATGCTCAATTCCCACTTGGCAGAGCTCTACAGAACTCACAACAAAGCTTTTGTCTGTAACTGTGTCTCTCATACACAACCTTACCTCCAAGGTATTCAACAACCTTGAGGTCTTTCTCTGAGCTAATGATTTCAGCTACTGTGCCCTCCTGGCATGCCTTTGTCTGAATCTGCAGAGTTTAGAAATGCACCCTCTGTGCATGGCTATCAGAACCTATAGCGTTCTATCACACCCTCCTAGTGTGAAGCCTCAAAGACCTATAACCCTGATATCAAGCAAAACCCCTGCACATGCATACCTAACATTCATCTATAACATATAAAGAACACACATAGATATTCATTCAACACAGAAATACTTGCAGGAAAAATTGCTTATGTTTGTATTAATAAAATGCCTCTTTATAAAGGTGTTCTGAGCATGAACTTTAACAGAGTCTCAGCTCCTTATCTACTCTATTTCTCTCTCTCTCTCTATGATCTCTGATCTCTCTCTCTAATACCAAGAATATCTCTCTATCTTTTACATGAGGGGTCTCTTTGAGTTCTTCCCTCCAAAATCAACTACCCTATTCAATTACATTGAATGGGCTTTCTAGTCTAGAATCATATCTAGATCTCATCCTTACAAACATTCAAGGCTATCTACTCTAATGCTTGTGCAAAGGCACGGCTCCATGGCTCAACAACCTACAACATTAATTATATTCAATTTCAAATTTGGAATAAGGTTGCGCCTCTTCCCATTGAATGCGTGCTTTGACGTGGGCTGGCTGGCTAGCTGAATGACATGGAGAGATTCTCCTGCATCATACTCCTCAGCTGCAAAATTCATGAGCTTCCCATATCAGCTGTTGAAATCCTTCTGGATCCCAAACAAATTTCTGGAGTTGTTCTCCTACTCCATCTCCCTACTGCTTCTGCTGTTGCACTGTTGTTGCTGCTTCTCTTCCCAGCTTCTCCTTGATGGTAGTCTCTGTTGTCTCTATCATCAACCTTCTAATATTCTCTTTCACTTCGTCCAGCTGCTCCAGTGGCTGGCTCTGTTCATGCAGCCTCCCCTGCTGCAATTTATCCCTACAAATGGGCAAATCACCATGATCTCCAAGGCCATCCTCTTCATATTTTGTGGAACTAAGTGTCCACTCTGCTGCAGACTTCATCTCTATGGTCTCCTCACTGAACTGTTGTTCAGCTTCCTCTTCTACTAGTTCTCTTGCTGGTTGAATTCCAGCTTCACCCAGTTGCTCCTCAACCTGGAATTTCTCTTCATCATCTGCTACACACCTTGGTACTGCAGTCTTCACCAATTCATCTCCCTGGATGAAGCCTTTGAGCGATTCCTCAGAATTCTCCTTTGTTTGCTCTGGATTGTTCAACCAATCCTCCAACATCTCCAGCTCCATATCCCATGGAGTGAGTACTACATCTGCCTGCTTTTCTTCTGCTGTCAGCTTCAATGTTGTAGTCTTCTCCGTTCCCTGGCTAAAACTGTTGAGCCATTCCTCAGAATTCTCATTTTCTTCCTCTATTTGGGGAGCTTCTAACACCTGCTCCAATTCTTCTTTGACAGTCACAACTGGTTGTCTTCCTCCTACCACATCATCGACAACACAAATGTTTTCCTCCCATGGGCTAAGTGGTAGGAATATTCCAATTCCCCCAATCATCAGAATGTTATTCTGATCTTCCTTTGTCAGCTCCTCTAGATGATCCAAACTCACCTCTGAGTTCATGAGACTCTCACATAGCCTCATTTATGTTCCCATGCCCACCTGGAAATTTGGAAACTTTCTGTTGCCCTCCTGGCAGTCCATGAGATCTTGTTGTGGCCTCATATCATTTCCCTCCTAGCAATGTGAAATTCCCCAGTTGTCCTCATGACAGTCTGTGAGATCCCACAGTAATCTCAACTCTTTTCCCTCCTAGCAATTGGGAATTTCCTGGCTGTCTTCTTGACAATGATTGAGATCTTCAGTTGATCCCAATTCATCCTCACTACCGAGGTTTCTCCCAGTCTCTGGTTCACATACTTGAACCATCTCCTCAGGTCCATCGAGGTTTTCAGCATGGCTCAACCATCCTCTTAACAGCCTACGTTGTCTTCTAGCCATCAACTCCTTGACTGGCCATTTTGCCTTCACCTTCTTCATGGGCCATTCATATACCCATCTCGACTTGGCGTTCAGATGCATACGCAATGCAAGCTTTTCTATCTCCACCTTTATATCAGTGAGCTCTTCATCTATTTATTCTTTTCTCATCAGCTCTGGGTCAGGGATGATTTTAGGGGCTAAATTTCGCTCATGGGCTAATTTTCCATGGTTTTTCCAAAAACGATATTCGCTATTTTAAAAATGATTCGCCTAAATTCTATAGGATAAAATTATTTTACCTTAAAAATCGCCAAAATTTTATAAAAATTATAAAAAATACTTAGAAATTTGAATATTTTTACAAAAATGTCGCCAAACATTTATAGTTGACATATCAAGGATTAGTAAGATTCGCCAAGGTTTCTACATTTTAAAATAAATTTCCATCCTTAAAATCATCCCTGCTCTGGGTCTTTCCTTCCAGCATATCTACGACCTTCAGTAGCCATCTTGTTGTATTTGTCTGCTCTCCTGGAAAACCTGTCGCTGTCACTCTGCACCCTTGAGTGTTTCATCTTCGTCTACAGTCCTCCTGACTGTCTTCTCACTTGTTTCCTACCTGCAAACAATCATCATAGAGTCTCCAACACTTTGTCTTCATTTGCCTTCTCTTTGCCTGAAATATACAAACAGAGTTCTCGCTCTGATACCACAAATTGACGCAGACCCCTTCTGACCCTCGGGCCGAAGTCTTCTCACAGGATCATTCAATCACTTCCTGGAGACGAATTAGCTCTTTTGATTCCCTGCTAGAATCTCAATTTCCGATCCACAAGTCCTTATCTTTTCCTCACGGTCTTCTGCAAACGACCATGGATTTTGGGTTTTGGGACTTTATGTTTCCCAATGTTAAGAGTCCTTGACTCCTCGACCTTCCAATCTCCAAAATGCTGAAATGTCAAAACAACTTTATCAGCAATTATCCCCCCAGGCTATGCCTTGGTCCATGTGACCATTTCCCATATGACCGCAGTCCTATTTCGGGGTTTACCAATATGAGAGCCCGACCTCCTGTCCTCTAGACTCCCGAAATGCCGACTCCTGAGACGTCGATACCCATAATGCCAAATTGATATTCTTCTTGGGTCTTCTCCTTTTGTGATTTTGGGTTTCCAAACACCAAAATGCGTGGATGCCTTGTCCTCGGAACTCCTGAAGTTTCGATGGCCGATTTGTCGAAATGGCCTTTCCTTTCAAGGTTTTTCTCGAAAGCCTAGATTGATGCCACATGTCCTCCCTCAGATGGATGGTCATCGTTGTTTCACGATTTCGTGACTTGCGACCCCCAGTGACACAAATCCTCTATCAACTTGAATCCCCAGTATCTGAAATACCGATGGACTCTCGATCTCCACCACGTGTCCCCAACGGATGGATGGTCTAGATCATTTCGGGACTTCACCTGGTGCAAAGTCAAAATGCTCCTTCCCTCTGAGTTTCTTGATGTCTGAATCCCCGAAATGGGTGATCTCACGACACGCATCCTCCTCCAGATGGACGATTGTGATCCTTTCACTATTTTTGGACTTCCACCATGGAGTGTCCTGATATCTCATCAACAAGACCTCCGAAATCCTGAAGCTCAAAATCCCGATAGCTCACTCCTTCGGGACTTCTCGCCTCTACTCACAATGGTTAAACTTCATGCTTCTTCTAACATATCCGACGGCTATTGACTGTCTAAGTGAGATCTAATGGCTCACGATCTCCTCTTCTCCTGTGTGCTCTCCTGCTACTCCCTAGAAGTAGAAACTTTCAATGGTCCACATCCTTTCGACAGATCTGATGGTAGTTTTTCTCTCTCTTGAGCTTCTTCACTTTCTTCCGATGCTTGGAAGAAATTCCAATGTCCAAAGGCCTCAACCTCGGATTATTTTCCCTGCGAGCTCCACGACTTTGAGTTCTCGCCTGCGCGTATAAAAACGTTGTCCCTCTTGAGCTTCTCCTTTCGAATCCTCAAAAGGATTCCTCCACTTCTACGCTTCTGTAGAACCTTTGCGCACACAAAGTGCTATCTGTCCTGAGCTTCCTCACGAATTCATATCTCTAAGGAACTCGGTCCTTTTTTCCTTCTCCTTCAGATGGAGAATTTATGATGCCCTCCTGGCACTCTTTCACTCAAGAAAAATTCTTGTTGAGTCTGTAGGGTTTTTATCAACCCTGTGAATATCCTTCTCCTTGGACTCTTCTTCAAATCACATAACTCAAAGAGTTCTCTCTGTGCTCTCTGGCACTCACTCGATGCCCTCCTGGAAGAGTGTCTAGAATCCTCAGTGATTCTGACTTCTGTCTGAACTCACAGCAAATTTATTCCTTAATGCATCACTATGCATATTGATCTAGGTGGATATCGGTGGCCATCCACCTTTTTCGATTGGCTCAAAACAGTTTTTTGGGAATTTTGGCAATTTACTATTTTTAGCAAGTTTTAACTTCCAGGGCCATTTTGAGGGCCTAAATGAAGGTTTTTCAAGATAGAGGTTCTCAATTATATATAAAGGTGTGATTTATCCCCAAAAATGAATCTCCTCGACGATACCTTTCCAATGAGCTATCATACGCCTAAAACGGAGATCGTATGCAAAAGTTACGACCCCGGGAAGTTG
>SNQJ01S0086109.1:18023-30911 GCA_010110895.2 Picea sitchensis | reverse complement strand
CATTGAAAAATTGGGAAAAAACTAGGAAAATGTGGGTAACAAATTTAACTTGCCTGTTTATCTTTTAAACCAAAGGCTAAATCAACTTCCCTTGATGTAAGATCAGGAAATTGATCTCGATGATGATGCGCTGTTTTAATCATATTACTCACCCCTTCCCATGATAACCTACCGAAATATTCTTTAGTATATTTTGTCCAATGCTCCATCCAATCAAGGTTGTTTGCAATGTATAAATGTAAAGCATCCCACTCTCAAGAAACTATATGATAGAATAACAATTTAATATCACTAATTAGTTATTGTTAAGAAATGAATAATGTAATAGATGTGTAATATATTAAAATCTACGTCAACATCTAATAATTACCTTTCATAGTCCTCATTTTACCTTTCCCCAATAGGACCTCCCCTTCAAATTTGTTGATGGAGTCGATATGCCAAATGCGAGGCACATTCATATTTTATGCTAATTTAGGTAGATATTGACTAATATACACCATGCATTGATATACCATATATCCCTCAACCATAGAACCCTCCAGATGTGCTCTTTGTCTAATAAAATCCTTCAGTGACTTCAACTGCCTCTCCACCATCCACATCGACCTTATGTGTACTGGTCCACATAATTCAATCTCCTCAACTTGGTGTATGACGTAGTATTCTTGAGCATTGAAAAATGTTGGAGGTAGATACTGTTTCATTTGACACATTAGTTGGGGAATTTCTCTCTTCCAATACCTTATATTTTCTTTATGGATTTCTTTTGATGATAGCCACCTACAAATGTCAATGTAATCAAAAAATATCAAGGCATCCATAAATTTGCAGATAAAAGACAATATGTCAATAAGTTCCAATAAAAATCACATAAGAAGTACATTTTCCTTATAAAACAATACTTACCTCATGTATTTGCCAAGTACATAAATAATTTGTTTTATGTTGTTGCCAAAGTCGTCTTGGAGAGATAAAGGTAGAACATACTGTACCAAAAAACAAATAATTATTATGTGTTTCCAAAAAATGCATACCAATAAGAAATATATTATAACCTACTAATTACATTAATGAATGTCTGTCAGTCATGTGTTTTAACCCCGCTAAAATCACCTTTTTTAGTTAAGATATTGTGTATGTTCGACGAAAACCCTGTCGAAAACCTAATTTTTTGAATGACCTCTTTTACGATATTGCTCTGTTTCTCCGTCAATAACCAAGGAAGACTGGTATTTTGTTGAGGACCATCGCCATTAGAATTAATAATAACACTTTGCAAGGCATGATTAGCTTCTCGGATGTCACAACAAATCTTTCCAATTCTCTCTTTGTCAATCCTTCCATCTAATATTCGCCATAACAATTATGTTATGTTCTTCCCAATACACATTGTATCAAACAAATGAACTATTTGTAGGTGCTCGTAGTATGGCAATCTACTGAATTGCATCGGGTAACTTTTCATTCCTCGTGGAAGCCCATTCGTTCCTTAACGACATTCATGAAACATCAACAGATTGAAATTAACACTAATTAATGGGACACAATGAATTTAATACTAATGAAATTAACCAAAGATTTATATAATAGGTCATACATAAATAATTTGCGTACCTTGACGATTTCTAATATATTCCAACTTCCATAGGCGAGGTGTCATTCTTCGTGGTTTTTTTTCATTTTCTTCTTTACCATTGAGCTTTGCTTTGTCTGTAGTTCGATAACTATGGTTCTTAGGCAGAAAGTGCCTATACTCATCAAACACTTCCTTTTCTAAACTCCTTGAATGACGAGATTTTATCCCAGGACCACAAACTGAGCATGCAAATTTACCCTTTGTTTGAATACCTACAAGATATATGAATAAATGTAGTGTCAAATTAGAGTTACAAATTAAAATAATGCATGATTTTTTCAAAAAAGATATATAATATTAAATCACAAAAATAAAGTAACAATATTCCACAAAAATGTGTTAACCCAGGAGCATCATGAATTCTCCATGATAGTATTCCATGGAATTGAAATCGTCTTTTCCCTATTGGTTTAGAGATGTCATACATAGTGACACCAACCCATAACTTCAACAACTCATCGATGAGAGGCTCAATATATAAATTCATATCTTTAACCTGGTACCTACCTGATTGGTTCAACCTACTGGATGATTAATTATACTTATCTAGATGTCGTGATATATAAAAGAAATAATTACCATGCACGAAACAAAGAAATGAAATATTTTGTCATACTTTAAAGAAAATAAAATATAATTAAAAACCTGGAACAATCATTGCCAACATTGTGTGCTCTCTCTTGATCGACATCCAAGGAGGAAGGTTATTGTTTATAACAAAAACAGGCCACACTAAGTACGTAGAATGAATCTCTCCAAATGGATTGACACCATCAGCTGCCAACGAAAGTCTAACATTACGAGATTCTTCTTTAAAAATTGGCCACTTTTATTCGATGTAGTTCAATGCAGAACCATCTGTCGGCATTCGAAGAACATCGTCTTGAATTATGTTCTTTGTATGGAAATCGATAAATTGTTCTATACTTTGGCACCTGAACAACCACTGGAAATGTGGAATTATCGGAATATAACGAAGAACTTTGCGAGACACCTTCTTTGACGCTTTATCGGTTCAATATCTACTTATTTGACATTGTGGGAATTCATTTTATAATGCATATTGTACATAATATATGATATGATCATTAGGACATGCATCAATAGCCTGATAGTCCATTCCAATTTCTTTCATAATCATGGATATTTCTCGATATGTGCGTGGAAAAATATTCGACGTCGGTAATAGAACATCACCTAACAATCTAAAAAATTCTAAATAATAAGTCAATATAAACAATATTCATCATCAATATATCATCCAATATACTAATTTACAAATTAGAAAACAATAGCAATATAGGAAAAAAATGAACCTTTTAAGTATTTGTGAAAATGCAGGCATAAATAATTAACAAATTAAATACCTTAGTATCTGTATGAGACATGTGTTTGATAAACCATTCAAAACCTTCAGGTTCACCAACAACTATATAGAAGATAAAAGATTTGTTATTGATCCTTCATAAAGAGGTTGACGTGACTTCTCGAGTAGAGGATCAACATCATGAATATCATCCTGGTTGTCCTCATCCATTGGAGAAAATGTTTCTTGGATCAATCTATGTATCTCATCTTCCTGATTTGAATCACTAACGTTATCTCCATCCATATCATCATTAATAACTTGATCAGCAGCTTCAATATTCTGATCTCGAAGTTCATCTCCATGTAAAGTAGTATTTCTACTAGTACTTGGAAAATAACTCTCTGGAGGTCGACACTTTGGGGGCATCATCTATATATTTAAAAAGAACATAGAAAAGTTAGTGTGTATAGAAAATATAAAAATCCTGATAAGAAATATAATTACTAAAATTCATGACATACTGATTATTACAGAGAATACAATAAATATTGAATCCTCTTACCAAGGGACGATATTCATAACCCCCTTCGGCGTGTCCCTTCTCCCTACAATGTTTTTGGGTTGTTTTTATTAAAAGTCTTCTATTTTGCAAGCCTCTGCAATCATAGCAAAGGAAATAACATTTTCCATCACCCCTCACCTCTAATGCCGCTCTTAACCGAGCAAGATTCCTTTCATTTTCGTTCATTGTGACAAATCCTTGTCCTGACAAGTAATTGTCTTACCTACACCATACCAAACATTAAGTTGTCAATTTTTTATATTTTGGCTACTCCTTTTGATTATGATATGCTTATTTGCAGTGACCTACATCTTTATAATAAGGTCAACATATTTATAATAAGGTGATCATATGTGTAGAGGATCAACATCATGACGACATAGATAACATATTTATAATAAGGTCATATGTGTACAAATGTTTTCTCTATCTAATAACGACATATATACCTAACATAAGTTTAGGGTTAGTGTTTATGTATCTTATTAGTCCCTGCTTCAATCAATATTTGTTGGTGTTTTTTTGTCAGGTCTTAAAAATTAAAAGAGAGAAGAAAATGACAATCAATTACCATCATTTCACCGATCAGGGTTGAGTTTCAAGAGCACTTCCATATCTTTATCAATGAAAAGAGAGAGAGATTATAGCTACAATTGAAGGGAAAAGGGTATGTGGATTCCATAAACCTGGAATATTATGGAATCCGCATACCCTTTTCCATAGAATATACTAACTAGATCCAAAAACCAAAGACATGAAATATGGTACTACACATATTATAATATATTATCAAGGAGAAAACAAGCTAAATGAAATTTGGACATTTGAAAAAAAAATTACAAGTTAAATGAGTACATCAATAAAAAATAACATACTAACCTTGCAAGTTCAAAATCCGAGCTATGTAGATCGAGAATTGGATTTGTTCAACCGGTGGGTGACGGAAAAAAAAAAGACCAGCTCAAACAAAAGCCAAGAACAATGTCACAACTATAGCAATTGTGTCACAAAGTCTCTTAAAGTCGCGTATATATAGATAAAATAGTCAACTAGCCATTAACACCGACCAATGAGATAGGCAAAATTTGCGTCGCTATTGCCATGAAAGTTAGTTGCTATAGCGACAAAAATCCCAACTAGATTTAAATAAGATTTTTTTCGATATTGCCACGAACTTTCGTGGCAATATTGACGAAAATCCTGCCTTGTTTAAAAAAAATATGAAACTAGTTTAAGCGTGGAAAATTTTCATGGAATAATCCGCCCATATGTAGTAGTGGTTCTTTTTACCCCCTAAGTTCCTATGTTTAACTAACCTTTCATGTGGGAAAGGAATCTAGGTGAAGTGAATTTACAAATTGCATAAAAACAAGATTTTGAAGGCTAGGGGCCTTCAAATCATCACAAAAACTCTTACAATTTTAAAAATCTGGACAGATGTGCGGGTTACAACTCAGACAGATGCATAGTGGGCACATAGTGTGCAAAGAACATAAGACCTTTTGGCGCATAGTGCATAGAATGTGCAGAGAAAAGAATTGCTTTGGGCACACAATGCTCTAAATGCACGTGTGTGGGGTGAAATACCGATGCACATTCTTATATGCATTGGGGGGGGACTTTGGGTGAAATTCTCCTCCTCCAGCTCTAAACTTAGATCTTGACAGGTAAGGCTAGGCTGATTATGGTTCCTGCAAGGAAACTGGGTCAAAAAGAAGTGCTCTAAAAGCCCAAATAGGGAGGAAATTGATACCTTATCCCCAGTATGGTCGCCAATCTGTTGTGTTTGTTTCATCTCTTGGTTGAGAAAAACAAGGGAACTTACAAGTCTAGTTAGGTCTAATAGACAAAACATAGGTTAGTGCATGATTTAGATAATCCAAGCACATGAAATAAACAAGAAAATAAACTAAAAACAACTAAGGAAATAAAACTAGAGTGCATAAGAAACTTTGAACCAAAATCAATCAACCAAATGACCAAGATTATGCCACCAATGGATAACTATATTAGTTGGAAAAACACGGTAGAGAAAGGAGGACTTATGGATCCCCTCTTACTCCTTGGGAGGGTTGTTGAGTTCCCTATTGGAGAGCTCTTATTACAATGATAAACAAGAAAGAAAATGGTGAAGAAATCCAAGCCTATTCCCTCAATAGGTGAGTGGAATGGCCTATTGGAATGTTTCTAGAATGATCCAAGGAGAAAAGAGGATTCTCAAGGGAGGATTGAGGCAGTATAAAAATACTATAGAAATATTAAATTCTTAGTGCACCCATGGCCTCCATTTATAGCATGTCTTCAAGGCATTATTCAAATGGTTCTTGGTGTGAACAAGGGTCCCTTTAGGGAACCCTTTGGTCTTTTACCAGCCCCCCATTTGAATTCATCTAAGATATGAGGGTCAAATCAAGTTGGGAGATGGTCCATAAGTGGTTGAGGGGTCGACAAGAACAATAAATGCATTGTTCATAGGAGTGCATGGATTTTCACGTACACAACCATGCATATAGAGCATTGCGTGCTCTATGAGATTTTTTGGCCCGTGCACTATGCACGCGCTTCCTTTAGTGAGTTAGCGCACATCATTTTGTTGCCATTTGTATAGTTTTTGCCTCTTAGAAATGCATTTTTGGTGCTCTGGGTGAACTAATAGGTGTTTGGAACTGTTGTATTTCTATAACCATTTTCATGCAATGTTGTGGACAAAATTTCAGTGATAACAAGGACTTTTTCAAGGGATTCGATCTGAAAGCGCTTTGATAGGTTTTTCGTCGATCGTTGATCCTGGACACTTTTTTCGGCATTGGGAAGCTTAGTTTTGTTTTAGAACGAATAACTTAAGGAAAGTCCCAACTCTGATTAATACAAGAAAATTAAGTAAATGGTCTCCAACGCCACGTGTCTTTACCAGGTAAGAGGGTTCTATGGTCTACTTCTATCTTGAGTCCTTCTTGGTTCCCTTGGTCTGAGTCACACCTCTGAGTCAGCTTTATTGCATCATCACTGTATGGTAAGATAGATCGGGGTCAGATGTTTTGCAGGAGGATATCATCAAAAACGCTCATAGAACAATCCTGATTCCCAATCCACCCTCTGAAAGAGTGACATGACTGGTCATTTCAGCATTAGATACGATCGTATTTTGAGCATTTAAGGAGATAATCAATACATGATCCTGCATTAGTTTCTAACTCATGCACCAATCAAAATATCCGTTTAAAATCACCAATAGACTGCATCACCACCCATGCCTCCATTGTCAACCCACGATGAATTTAAGTTCTAGAGATTCGGTGAAAGATTTATTGAAAATTCACTCATAACCCAAACTGAATGGTTGATGTGACACAATAAGATATTTCCTATTGAAAATTTCTTGAGTCATTGTGAACGAAATCATTCTGTGCGTAAGATAATTCCAGAGAATTCGAAGGAGAAAGACGAAAAACTCGAAGGTTGTATCAACCTCGTGATTATCGAAATAACCAGGTTTTAACAAGCTTCAGAGGTATGTATCTGAGTCTGTAAATTTTACATGGCTATAATTTATATGTGTTTATCTGGTTTCTTTTCACAGTTTCTAAAATTCAGCTTAAGTTGCAGGAACAATATCATCGAGAAATCCAACCACCAGATGCTCGCCGAGAGCACCAAAGCTAAAATAACCAGAGACAGGTGAAGGTTCTTCTCCAGGAACCGCAAGGTAATTGGAGTATGTCCCTAGGCCGGAGCTTGTCGTCAAGACAACAACGAAGAAATCTTTCATCCAACCTCCAGACTTTGGCAATACAGAGGCAAGCACCAAGTCCAAGATGGTTCTCCCAGGGTGGGGGGATGTATTTAACATGATTAGCTGAGAAGAATACCTAGAATATGTCCTACACAGTGATCTGAATGTGAGGGCACTTGACGACCAGGTGTTCCTGAACATTCGACGAACCCCCATTTTCCCCTACATAGAGTTCCTGAAGTGGCTCATCGACCAAACAGACACATAGAAATGTTTAATCAACGATGAAAATGGTGGTTGTGTTGGAGTTTTCCTCCCAATAGAAGTTCATAAATATTACAAACTTAGAGACCCAGAGGAGAGGCTAAACACAGACTTCATGGTGAATTTCTACGAACACCATGACACCAGTCGCGTGATGGCCTCATGGTTGAGGGAGGACAAGAATTTTACCAACCAGAGCATTGGTTGGTACGAGACAGTTAACTTTAGGGAGCCATACATCTATTTGATGGCTCTCATCCATCGGTTATACGGAAAAAAATATTGCTCCAATATTTTAGAGGCATTGATGCATTTGGCATACATAGTTGAGATCATTGGGTGAAGTTTCAACTGGGGAGAAATGATCTCCAAGAAACTAAGCATCTGTGTGCAGCAGGATCAGACACCGAAGGAAGGGGAAGCACCAACTTTTTACATGGATTCATACCTTCTCGATGTCATGTGCGCTAGGAACGTCTTCGTCGGCATGAATCTAAGCCAACATGTTGCAGAGATCCCAGTCCACATATACTTCAGCATGCTATGGGAAAATAGGTACAAGAAATCGTACTACCTCATATGAGATGAATTCATCTCCTGAATTTATTTCATTCTTTTTAAGAAGGAATTCCCAAGGCTATCGACAATAGCCAAGAAACTGATACCCAAGGTAGGCCATTGGTATCTAGATGAGAGTTCCACCTACATCAGGGTGTTCGGGGCCAACAGAGCACCACATCTCCTACCATCTCATGTCCCAGACTGGCTCGTCATAGGAGAAATATGTTATCAGACCATCTTGCAAGGCTACAATGCCACCCTGGTCAAAGATAGGAAACGGGCTTTCATACCCTACACTTTCCATGTAGGGTTCTATTTGGTAAATGATACCATTAAATCCAAACAAGAAGGGTTGATCCAACTCAAATTCAGATTCCCGACAGGTGGATTTTGCAAGAACGATCCAAAAGGCATGGTCCTGCAACATGCTTCATAGGTGTCATCATGCTAGTCGTATTCTTATGATAAGTTCGAAGACGAAGTCTTCACAGAGAACACCCAGGAATGGGACGAGGTGGTGCAAATAATGGCCGACCCAAAAATGACTAGGTTTAAGGCCATGAGCATGGATGAACAGGAGAAAACAATAGAGAAGTCGACTCAAGAGGCCCTCAGAGACAGGGAAGAAATTAGAGTGGCAAAGGCAATAGAGTTGCAGAACATGGGATTGTCTATGACCCCAGAGGCACATGCAATGGTATTTCTCCTAATGGAACAAGCACAAAGAGTAATTGATCAGTTGCAGAACGACCCGAACCTCGTAGAAATGACAAGGGTCCCTATTGACAACCCAATCAAAATCTGGGTAGGTCCAAGTGACCCAAAGCCAATACAAATTGAAGATATTACCGGGTTAGATAACCCTGAAGTTTCAACATGACAGAACAGATCACTAGAGGATGCCTTAGCTCAGCATAAGATAGATAAGACATCAGGGAGAGCAAGTGCACCAAACCCCTTACAAAAATTAATAACGATCCATGATGATGAGGAGAGTTCATAGGTTTCCCTGGTGCCTACGGTAAAGATTACAAAGGAAAAGGAACTTGAGAAATCATCTTCCCCAGCCCGTGATGCTCAAGTTCAAATCCTACCACAGAGGGACCAAGAGGTCGAAAGTGTCTTAGACGATGACCTACTCGATGCACCAGAGACCCAAGTGGAAATCCCAAAGGACGAACTAGGTTCGGGAGAACAAGAAGAAGAAATTCCACAACACGAAATTGACATCTCAACAGTCGATTATCAAGTAAGTACCGAGCCTGCCCCTGATTCATCAATTTTGGCCAGTACTTTACCTCCCAATGAGAAAGAACCAGAGGTTGAACTTTCAGAGCACATAGAAAAGGTTCAAGAACCCAATCTTAAATATATATACACCATCGGGAGCCTAGGAAACACGCTTACTTAGGGAGAACAACAAATCCCCAAACCCGTGGATGAGGTTGTTGATATACAAGCCATCGCCTACTATCAAAAGAGGAAAGCCATCATGAAGAGAACCACCAAGAAGAGGAGGCTTACTCTGGACAACTCCATCCTCATCACCACAGAGGAAAAACTGATTAGCATGAAGCATGCCAAGATGTCCTAGCTTATAAGGGCAGGGATGGAAATCACATATGCCACCTTGGATAGAGAGAGGAAGGATGAAGAGGAGTTGAATGCTATGCTGAAGGAGTTAGAGCATCTACTCCATTTGGTAAAATATTATTAGGACTCCACACAGGCCACACTATTCTTAAGGAGCGAATTCCAGGATGGCTACAGTAAATTCACAAATGAGTGACACATTTTCACTATAGGGATATCTGATTTCCAAGAAGACACCCTCATGGAGCTGGTGACATGCAAGTATATGGAAATATGGGATGAGAAAGCACACCAAATAGTGGTAAGGATCGACTACATCTGCGCAGTTCAATAGGGTCAAGACATTGAACAACACACCATTCGGGTACTAAGGGATAGCAGCATCAACTGCATAAAGAATTTGGCCAAATACTGGGTGAAAATTGTAATGTTTCCAAGCCAATATGCCAGGAACATCACATCTTGCATGAATTTTAAAATTTTACTAGTTGTGGCATTTCATCAAACAATTTGCTTACTATGATCCTTTAGCTTGCGCTTAGGGTTATACTGATGACTTTAATGTGTGTTTTCAGCAATAAACAAGAAGATATAGTAATGGACCATAACTCAACCATATTCAACATCAACAATATGATAGACAATCCAAAATACCTCACATATGATATTATTCATAAATAGAAGAAGCCCTTGAATACAAGAATGATGCAGATCTAGAATGATCAATAGATGGATCCAATAAACACAATAAGAGTTGCTACAAAATGCTCCGATAAGACAAGGTAAGCCTCCAAAGTCTGAATAACAATGAAGACTAATAAAGGAATGAGATCTGGTCTGTATGAAGTGCCAAACCCCCAAGTTGGAAGATGCCACACCCTGTTGGAACACTGAATAGCCTCAACAATTTGGCCATGCTGCCAAAGATGTCCAAACCCTCTGGTAAATATGCCAAACAATAAATTGGGAAACGCAAGAACTAACCAAGTTCTCAAATCCTCAAAATCCCTCTCAAACCCATAGATATAACTTCCCTCCAAGGAATGGTGCACCCCATGGATACCTCAAACCCTAGATAATTCGGCCTCCCTCCTAGATGCCTCCAAATGCTCCAAAAAACCACTAGAATGGTAGATTGGGGCTTGGTTACCTCACTGGTGAAGTCCCAAGAGAAATAGTGAAGATTTGGGCTATCAAATAACTGAAACCACTTTCTAAAGTTTTCTCCTCTCCTCCAATTCATCCCATGCATATAATAAATCAAATGGTACATAAAACTCCTTTTGAATGGACTAGATATGATGTCCAAGACCCTACAATGAAAACCCAGGTGCTAGAATCTCCAGAAGCCCTTCCAATCACCTGCAACGAACTACCCGCAGTGGATGGTGTGCCCCCCTTGCTAGAAACCCCCAATGGTGCACCCCCTCTCTCTTCCTGTGCCTTTGGCTGGTGTAGAACCCTCCTGCATTGAGTAGATCTGAGCTAGAATGGTGTGGGGGAGTATTGCATCCCCGAGACCAAGCTTGGGACAAGATAGGTGGAATATTTCACCACTGAATCGTCCTCTAGGGTTTGTTAAGTCAAAACCCTCAAAACCCCCAAGGTATGGGCTCTCTAGATAGAATCCATATATCAAAATGATAATCATACATGAATGAGAGAATATAGTCCCTTGCCTCTCCTTTATACGTCCTTCTCACCTTGTCCCTCCAAAGTGACTTTCATTTTATTAATTATTAATTAATTAATTAAATGACTTTAATTAATTAATTAACCTTTTTACCTCTGAAAAACACCTTATCTCTCATTGTGGATTCCCTAGACACTGAAAGTAACTTCTCATCATCCTATCTTGTAGTGTTGTTCCTCTTGATTCCAAAGACCTATTACATTGAGAGGTTCCTCCAAGTATTGTGCCCAAAATGACGTCTTCAGTGAATTTAATTAACCTATATCTGAAAATACTCAAAACCATGGAAGTCGTCGGAATGTAACAGAACCAAAGCCAATCTGTGTGGAATGGATCATAATGATGAAATATGATGAACGATGCAAGACGAACCCCAAAATATCCCTCAATAGATCATGTACTCGCTATAATCTCTAACTGGCTACCCTGGTCATCATAACATGGTGTAATACCATGATGTCCCAAGGTGGGGACATTACAGTCCTCCTTGCTAGAATATTGCTTGTCCTCAAGCAATACATGAACCCATCCGAACATAATACAGGGGTCCCATGTCCACCTATGGGACACACAGTAAGTCCCATCTAGAGATGAACTATCATACACTCCACCCCATGGGTCCCATATCAGGAAATGAACTGCAATACCTTGTGAAGCATATTCCTAAAATATATCAACTCTATGAATCTCCTGCACATGACACATGGCCTCATCCCTGAATGAGTCCATCCTCCAAGATACTACCAATATCAACATGGCCTCCATCAACTACACATGCTGATGCAAGAATGAGGTACTGTTGTTACACATTATTTTAGTCACCCTAGTGATGGTTCTACAACATGTGTTCAGGCTTCCAAAAGAACCTTTCTTGATGAGAAAAGTGACTAGCTCCCTCTTCTACAAAACTTGTTTTTAGAAGGCCATCAGAGGCTATCCATAAGGTACAGTGCGGAAATGCCTAATCGTCATAGGCTTTCATGAAACTGGCTTGCGACGTTTTCGCAGGCTATCCTATAGCCAGGGGGTGACGGTGTTGAAAGACTGAGAAAAGGTCGAAGTTCATGAAGGTTCTAGAAGGTAATCTTATATAATGTGAGGTGGCATCCGTATGGTTGGGATCCTACTCGCTTATCTCATTTAATGAAATCATCCTAATCTCTTTAACTATCTCTCTTTCTCCTATATAAGAATGGGTTTCTCATGGAAAAGGTTAAGAAAACAAGTAAGCAAGGAATTGATGAAAGAATAGGTTGAGAATTGTATGAGGGATTCTATTTCAATTGATTCTTGAGGTCTTAATTGGTCCATCAAGTTATTTTGGATCTTCTTCATGCAAGTTTGTGTGTTGGAGCAAAGGGCCATCGAAAGGGAACATTGCAACATCAAGTTTCTTTGGTTGTATCTTCCACTTTTACTTAATATAATACAGTGGCATGTTTCTTTCCCATAAAATCATTCTCATTTTATTACATGACTCCTTGATCACATGTGTAAGTTTTCATTGAATATACTATTGTTTCTTTCACTTTGG
>SNQJ01S0086109.1:0-17973 GCA_010110895.2 Picea sitchensis | reverse complement strand
GTTGTATCTTCCACTTTTACTTAATATAATACAGTGGCATGTTTCTTTCCCATAAAATCATTCTCATTTTATTACATGACTCCTTGATCACATGTGTAAGTTTTCATTGAATATACTATTGTTTCTTTCACTTTGGTTGGTTTATGTTTCATTGCAGATCCAATATCACAAGAGCACCAGAGCGGAGCAGGGACAACAAAGCCATAAGGAAGCGATATTCAAAGGTATGTCATTCATCTCTTGATTGATAGTAAATTCAATGATTAAAGCTTATGGAAAGTGTCATGTCCTATCTTGTTTTGTTCTAGATCTAGGTGGATCTAGAGAGATCAGTTTATGTCTGCATTCACCGATTTATCCAATAAAACAATTAGCGACTCCACTGGGGATATGACCTATTTGTGGTTTTTTGTTGTCCATATTCATTTATCCTACCTCCTTCCATTTTAATCCAGTCTCTGAGTCTGTGGGGGATCCATCCAGACTCTCTAGATCTGAAATTTCATTTAGACTCTTTGTCATTTTTCCAATTTTTATTTCTTTATAGAGATAGCCGCATTGTATCCCATATGCAACCTGCGACGTCCCTGGATCGCCGCACCTTGCCTGCTTAGACCAATGTAGAACCTCCACACCCTACCCATATCTAGCCTGCAGAAACCTTAAATCGCCACACTGTACCCTATTGTTGGGTTGCGACGTTGCTTGTAAAATTTTTGGATTAGGTCTTTTTGTCTTATGACTCTCAGTTTTTCTTTAATCACATGGGAAGAACATTTGGTGCCATCATTTGACTGTTTTCTGAGTGTAAGACTTGTTGGTGATTGGATTTCAAGGATTGAAATCCCTTCTTCATCATTTTACAAGTTTTAGTTTCTTTCTTTCCATTAGATTGGGGTCATACTTTCATTTGAAGTAGTGAAATTGCATGGTTTTTGGCGTTTTTTGGTCTTGAATTCTAAAAACATTCCCCCTCATGGTTAGGGGGGGAAAGAATCGTGTATTAGTGTATAGTCTCTTTGACTCATTTCTTGAATTTCTTGATATTGATGAGTTTAAAATTTTGGGACATTGTGCATATGGGAATGATAAATGTTTTCTCCTTCTCGTAATATAGCTTTAATCGAAATGAAATATTTGAATTTTCATTTATTTGCATTGTTTAGAGTTGGTCAAAACATCATTTAGTCCACGCAATTTTCCTCTTGAGTAACAACAGCCTTAAAAGTAAAGCGCTTATAAAAAAAAATTAGACATTTTTATATTTTCTAGTAGCAAACCTACATTAGATTAGTTGTAGGGCTTTGGAATAGGTGTGAAAGATAACTTTCCAATGTTGCAAACAAACATAGTATCTTGTGATAGGGAGCGGTGAAATCCACTTATTACATTTTTTCCTAGGAAGCCCTTCTCACACAAGGGTCAATCAAGAGGTTGCATTAAGACTGGCAGAGTTACTCACCCTGCTTTATTGTTCTTGGTGTATAGATTGCGGGTATTATGGGGGTCGCTTGAAGGTATACCCACAATGATGAGTGGAATCCTTTCAAGTTGATTTCAGGCTAGATACCCTGCCTTTGTGCATGGATCGGACTGTCGACTGTTTCCCCAGGAATCACTGTACTAATTGGTAACCTTAGTAGCCTATCTCTTTAGGGTCTTTACATTAGGTGACCATGGAGGGGAAAGTCTTCACGGTACCTGGAATCAATGTTGGCCAAACTCAATCAAGCTCCTTGGAGGGTATACCCACATTTCTATGTGGGATCTTGCATCAGGGTTTAAGTTCATTAAGCAAGTCCTCAATGTAACTTTTCCACCCTCTCTATCTCAACCCTTTCTTAATTTTATCCTGCGACGTTGGATTTCATCACCAACTAGTGTGTTCAATGTGAGAAATTTTTTGTTTGCTTGTTTGCTTACTAGATTTTTAGCATGTGTTGTTTGTTTTCCCTAGAATACTCTAGGTTGGATCTGTGTTTAATGGCATCAGTTCTTGAAACGACCAATGAAGGAACCCCTGCTCCAAGGGAACCTTTTGTTTTTCCTTAATACAAAAACATTGGTCCTATTCACATCGCTACTTTCAGCCTTCCAGGTCTCACAATTGGATTACCGGTATGGTTGTTTTCCACTCAGGTAACCCCGAATGTAGCTAGCTCTTTAGTTTTAAGAACTTCCCCCCAATAACATCAACCTCATGTTGATCCTTCACCATCTTCACCAATAAGATTTTCTTCACCTTCTTCACTTGCAAGGTCTTCTTCCCTTTCATCTTCTTCGCCGAGTGAAATCTCTGAAGCTAGTAAACCGGTGGATAAGAAGAAGAAGAAAAATAAACAAGGGTCCAAACTTCCAACCACTGCCAGAAATGTTGGAAAACAACTAGTTACTGATAATCGTGCTAGGAGTGTTGATGATAACAAGATCACCCAAACAACCTGTACACCCAAGTACCCTTGTAGGCTTGGTAAGGGTAGTCATCTTCTTGAGGATTTCGTTGGTCTATCCAAGGTTATAGAAGTATGGTCTGCACACCCTCGCCAACCCATTTCGTCATCCTATGAAAAACATGTTGATGACCTCCCGTCAACTAGTCAAGATATCATTGGGAAGAAGAAAAGTAGAGTCAAGTTTCCTTGTAGGTTATGTGAAGGGAGTCATCAAACTCACCTTTTCCCTCGTATGGACGAAGCCTCAAAATTATTGGAAGACATGACTATTTCAAAACCTCAACTCCCAGCTGCTTATCACAACCTTACTCTCGACCCACCTGTAGTTTATGGAATGATCAATCCAGTCCCTTCATCAGTCAGTTTGGTTGATCATGTGGTCAATATGGGGACGTCCTTAGTTGAACCAGTTGACAAAGTGGTCAATCCAATCCCATCTTCGGTCTATCCCACTCTCCCATTAGAGATTTCAACCCAAGTGGTCGATCTGTTTCCACCCGTCGACCCCATTCTCCCCTTGGAGAATGCAACCCAAGTGGTCGATTTGATCTCATCATTGGTCGATCCTACTCTCCCGCTATAGAGTAAAACTGATACTGCCCATATTTTTCCCGTTGATACGGAATCTATCGTGATAGGGGGAATTCCTCCTTCTCTCATGGAACCTCTTCCAAGTAATGAGGCCATTCATTTTAATTGGGGTGCGCTAACTGGACCTCGTCTTTCCTCTCACATTCCTTTCAATATTACAGTACAGGTTTGTGGTCGGGACGTTCCTCAGATGTTGATAGATGAAGGTTCACCCATTAGTATATTGTCCTCTATTTCTTGGCAAGCTTTGGGTTCTCCTCAGCTTGCATCGGTTACGTGGAATCTGTTAGCTTTTAATAGGAGAACCAGTCAACCTTTAGGGATCCTTCCTCAGTTTCCTATAACTTTGGGAGGGAAAACTGTCTTTATTGATGTCATGTTAGTCCACGACCCCTTGGATTTCTCTTTTATCCTTGGGAGATATTATGTCTATGCCATGAAAGCTATTGTGTCCACTCTTTTCTGTGTGATATATTTCCCTCATGATGGAAGAGTTGCGACTATTTATCAACTTTTGTTTGTTGGCCCTGACTTCAACTCGATGAACTCCCTGAATGGTTCATATATGCAGTTAGTATCACCCCTACCACAGGTCAATTATGTGGTGTCGTCTCCCATGCCTTCCACTTCTGATGATGATGACTTGGATCTGGTAGTTGACATGGTGATCTCTTCGGTGGGGCTATTGGAGCCTAACCTCCTTACCCCTATCACGACCCTCAACATGTGTTCCTTCCAGAGTGTGTTTCTTCCATCAAGTGAAGATATTTTGGAGGCCATGACCGAGTTTTGTCCCTTGACATGGTGTCCTTCGAGAGCATTGTCCTCTTGGAATCCATGATCCAGAAGAGTCTTTTGAGCATGGTTTTCGGATTTCAAGCTCAATTAAAAAATGAAACCAGTTGTGAGGATAGTTTTCGTGTCTCTGTAGAAACCCCATTAAAAAATGAAACAGAGCTTACAATCATAGTTCCTATTTCTGTTTCAAGCTCATTAAAAAATGAAACAGAGGTCTGGGGATTGAACATGAATTCTTGAGCATAGTTCTTGTTCCTGTGTCAAGCTCGTTAAAAAATGAAATAGTTTTTACCCCTCTTAGATTGAGTCAAGTACTTCGTTATGTATAGTATTTGAAGATTATTTTCATCTTCTTGTTCCGTTGGACGAATCGAAGCTTGGGGGGCAATGCTTTTAGCCTCTCGAATTCATGATGAAGTTATGTCGCTAGTTTCTTAAGTTGGGGGATAAATACCAACCATCCCTATGTTATGCGTTGGGAAGTCCAAGCATAGTTTTCTGTGGTTCAAGCTTTTGTAAAAATGAAACCACCTACCTCAAGCATATTTTTCTCTGGTTCAAGCTTGTGTAAAAATGAAACCAGGTTCAAGCATAGTTTTGGCCAGTTTTAAGCTTGTGTAAAAATAAAATCTATCCCAAGAATAATTTTTTTTGTTTGTTTTAAGATTGTGTAAAAATGAAAACAATCTCGAACTCGGTTTGTGTTCATTATCATGCTTGTAAATCAATGAGAACACAACCGAGTAGAATTTTATCATTTTTTCGGACTCGTAAAGGTTATATGAAAAAGGAACCCCCTGGAGTTCCCTTTAAGCTCTTTTCAGACTCTATAAACATGAAAAGATTTCCAAGAAATCTTGTTCTTTTCATTCTCATTAAAGTATTTGAAGAAAACGTCTATTAAGCAATAATTTATATCTTTTTCTGTCTCATTAGACTAATTTACGAAAAGGAACTGAGAGAGTTTTCTTTAAGTGTTTTCAAACTCTCTAAAAATGAAAAACCCTCGAGTTTTCTCTCTTTGGACTCATTAAACAAACATAGAAAGACCCATATGGGACCGAACCACTCCTTCCTAGGGTTTGTTAAACATACTCCGAGGGACTCTTCCGAAGGATGAGCTTACATCAAAAAGCATATGTTATCCTCCTCAACCTTGCGTAAAAATAAAGAGGTACTCGCCAGAAATGGTGGGGGAAATTTAGGGAAAGAAATGTGTCTCTATATTTGTGTTAGTGGCAGCAATAGTCGCTCTTGAACATGACACCCCCTTAGTCATTCAATACGGGTTGGGAAATCCATCTGTCTCTTGTTTGACCTTCTGCAAGTTCATATATTGGGTCATCTTTGAGTCAATGATGACGATACCATTGTTGTGTTGTTCATATGTTCAAGAGAAGTCCAACCTTGCACAAGCCTTCTATTGATTTGGCCATCTACAGTTATCAATTCCTACCATGTCGGGCTTTCCTGTGTCAGTTTCAAATCATCTTTGTACTTTGATCTACCTTAAATATGTTACTTATTTTGTGTCATTGATGGGGGATACATCAAGGCCCTCCTGTGATGAGTCTTTTCTTGTCGACTTGAACTAATTATCAGGAAATACGACTTAGAAGTCAATTAGTACCTTAGAACCTTCATGACTCATTGGGAGGTTTCTTCGCTTTCAATGATGGGTTCACATCATTGACCTCTGATTGAGAGATTCTATCGAGTGCTTGACTTTAGCTCATTTATTCACATTCGTTGGATTGTACTAAGGTACCTTGGGAATCATTGACATCAATGGTGATTTCCCTCACACTTGTTAATGGTTTTTATCAATGGTCGGTAATCAAGTGGTTTCTACCATGTTTGACTTCAGCACCTGTAATCGCATGGTTAGATTCAGATTTATGGATGACGTGATTGAGACCCTGGATCTCATTGTTTCGATCCAGGTTGTGATGGATTATTTATGTTTTGTATTGACACATAGATCCACTTTGTATGTCTCGTGGCTATGTCCGAATTTGAATTTTCTACGAGCATAGATCCACAGTATATTCCTGGTGGCTATGAATAATCTTGATGACATGGATCCACAGTGTATGATTAGTGGCCATGACTGACATTTATGATTTAAATCACTTGTCTTCTGAGCATAGGAATTCCTACCTCAGAAATGGTATAATATTGCATAGATGCTTGGTTGTTTTCATGTTTCTGATTGGTGCGCTCCTTGTTTCCGACACAGACACATATTATACAAAGTATTTATGTTGTCACAAGTTCCAGCCTCATACTTTGGGGGGAATTTTGTTACACGTTATTTTAGTCACCCTGGTGATGCTTCTACAACATGTGTTCAGGCTTCCAAAAGAACCTTTCTTCATGAGAAAAGTGACTAGATCCCTCTTCTACAAAACTTTGTTTTAGAAGGCTGTCATAGGCCAGCCATAAGGTACAGTGCGGAAATTCCTGATCGCCACAGGCTGTCATGAAACTGGCTTGTGACATTTCCAGAGGTTGTCCTATAGCCAAGGTGCGGCGGTGTTGAAAGACTGAGAAAAGTTTGAAGTTCATGAAGGTTCTAGAAGGGAATCTTCTAGAATGTGAGGTGGCATATATATGGTTGGGATCCTACTCACTTCTCTGATTTGGTGGGATCATCCTAATCTCTTTAACCATCTCTCTTTCTCCTATATAAGAATGGATTTCTTGTGGAAAAGGTTAAGAAAACAAGAAAGGAATTAATGAAAGAATAGGCTGAGAATTGTATGAGGGATTCTATTTCAATTGATGCTTGAGGTCTTCATTGGTCCATCAAGTTATTGTGGATCTTCTTGATGCAAGTTTGGAGCAAGTGTGTGTGTTGGAGAAAAGGACCATCGAAAGGGAAATTTGCAACATCAAGGTTGTTTGGTTGTATCTTCCATAGGACAAGTCCGTGCAGACCCAGTCCAAACCATCCCAAGGTGAAGTACGTGGCTCTCTGGTGCAATCTGGGTCATCCTGTAGTGAAACCTCCTTCTAGCCAAATGAACTCCCGGATCCCATGGAAAACTTGGAAGTTATCACTTCCAATCTCCTCTAACTGCTCTTGTGTGAGACTGATCACTGTCAAAATCCCTATGTGCTCATCTTCTATCACCTGGTCTATGATTCTCACCATCACGCACCAAGTCTCAACTGGCTACCTATGACGATCCACCTCTATCTAGTTGGATGTCGTAAAAACACTCATGTCAGGTGGTCTCATCCTAGTCACTCCCCATGTCCCCAGCCACTGCCTATCTCTCCTCATGCTGTTGTCTATGATAAAAGTGTCAGGAAAGGATAACAGAAGCATCTTAAGATGATTGTAGTATTGGAAGATATCACATTCTTTGGTCAATCCCAAGGATTCAACTAGAATCCCGTCCATCGGTATCCATGATAAATACTCACTTGTAGTCATCACCGAATCCCAACCATCCAGTACAACTGGAAGTAACTCCTCCAACTGTTGGTCAACCAACCTTCATCTCTCATCTCCCATACAACTATTGATACTGTGAAGGTGATCTCTCATAACCAGGAGCTGCTGCAAGGGAGAGGCATCTGCATGCTCCCCTAAGGGTGTCTCCTCCCTATAAGGCAATATACCCCTCTGAATCCCACCGAACATCTCGGCATGTCTCTGTGAGATATCAATCACCACTGTATGCTCTGGCATACTCATGTCATCCCTCGTATACTCATGTTGCATCATAGATCCTCGATGTGCTACTGGATCAAACTCTATCTAAAGTTCAACCACTCTTGGGACACAAACGGAAGTGTCCTCCATCAACTGGTGCTCCTCTGCTAGACCACCAACATCCTCTAGCCATGTGACCAAAGGACATATCTAACTGTCCACTAGGATAGATGAAGTGGATCTATGATGAATCTCCTCAAGAAGCTCCTCTAATTTTCACTCTGATTCTTGAAGTGTTGTTTGTGTGCCTCTCAAGAATCCTTGAGTGCTCTGCAAATCTCGACTGAGTTGGTCCACCTCCAACTCCTACTCCCTCAAGGGCATGTGATACATCTCGCCAATCCCCAAGAGGTAGTCCCTGTCTGTCAACAACTTTTGGTAGTCGGTCCTCATCATAGACACTCTCTCCCTGAGATTATGGAAGTTATCCATGGAAAATCCCTCATCTGAACTACCATGTGCCACTAATTCCCTCTAACAGTAATTTGTCATCAATGCATGCATGCCATCAATGCGCCTGGTGTCTTCCATGATCATATCCTCACTGACTCTCAACTATCTTGTCAAGTAGTGTGACTCCTGATCATAGTCATGATGAGGTGCAACCTCATGTCCCTCACTGCTAGTGTCAACTTTGGAACCCCCAAAAACTCTCTCTGTAGAACATAAAGTATTTAACTGCCCACTGTCTACTGTGCTACTAGGTCCTCCTATATGCGACTGCCTTTCTGTTATAAACCTAATTTGCACCCAGCCTGCATACCTGGCCTCTGGCCCTACTAGTTGCCATTTTCTTGAGCCAAGCTCTTCTGAAAAGCCCTCTTTTTTTAGCCACATGTGCCCTTGCCTTCTACAGCCCGCGTATGCACACATACATACGCTTGCATGAATTCTACAACACGCATATACTCACAAAAGCACGAAAAATGGAAAGTTGCAGATGAGAAACAGAGTTTTGGGAAATCGCTAAAACCATTTGACTGCCTATGGCCAGTCATTCAACTGGATAAATACCTATAAAAGAACGAGTAGGGGCCCCATTTTAAAACAAAGAAAAATAAGAGTATAGAAACTTTGCCCAAATGTATCCCCCCTTTGCTCCAATTTCCTGCAATTGTATTGTGAGGTTGAGTAGTTAGTGCATTGTGAAGAGGAGCCCAGGATCAGGTTCGAGGAGCAGTGTCGTCCACATATTTTAAAGTTTACTCTTGTGAAGATTAATACAGAAAGGAATAATTTTTTCATCCCACCATATCATGTGTCCAAATTGTGTATTTATTTTATGAGATTGTCACATCTAACCCAACAATTAGTATATGAAATGCATGTTTGCATCTCTTTGTTTGTCCATGTGTGAATGCAAGTCAGGTTTGGGAGGAGGCTTGCAGTCAAGGAGAAAGTGAAAGAAAAGGGATCGACATCAAACGAAGGATTTAAGGTAGAGTTACATAATCTTGTTTGCACCTTTGTATTGCATGAATGTGGGGATTTGTGTTAGGAGAATAGGAAAGAGTAGAGGCCTTTAAATGGTCATTTTATGCATGCATGATTATAGCCCTGAAATGCTAAGTACGTAAGCAGGATTTCCCTCTCACATTAGAATTGGCGACCGTACTGGGGAGTCTCTAGGGTTCTTTGGGGATCTTTTATTGGGTATTTTGAATTTGGTTTTACTACCTTTTTTGAGTTTTTGCAAGAAGTCTGAGTGTTCGGGGGTTCTGGTTCTCAATACCAGTCTTCCCTGCTGTTCTTACCAAACTATTTCTTTTCTGTTTTTGAGAGTCTTAAGCGGCATATGTGCCCTGTAGTGGGACAACACACATATGCATGTGCCCTACCTTTAGTAAGCCTTCATATGTACGCCTCTTGATGAAGTGCTAGTTGTGTGTCTGAGAACCCAGGAAATCCTTCTCAGGAAGAGGCAATCATCCTCTCCACTGCAGAAGTGATCCTTCTCAGGGATCTTCTGGGTCCTTCTAGGTCTCTTATTGAACAGTTTGTATTCTAGGTCTCTTCCCTCTTTGCGTTAAAGTAAGTGCTTTTGTACCTTTAAGGGGTGTTGGCGTTCAATACTAGTATCCTATGTTGAAGCTTAGTTTTTTCTTTTCTTCTTTTTTTTGAAGGTTTTTAGAGGCACACACAGCCTGCAGTAGGCCTGCCTGCATGCACATGTGCCCTGCCCTTATATAGCCCGCATATGCATGCTAGCTGTTGAAGAGACAATCGCATACCTGTCCAGAAAAGTTTTTGGAGCCAGTCATCCTCCTCCCTGTCAATTGTTTACTCCCCAGGGTCTTTCTTGTCTGAATGTGGTCTCTGTCATAACAGCTTTGCCTAGGTTTGGACTCTATTATGGCTTGTTTTTTCATTCAAAGTCTTCTTTAGTTTATTTGTTAGTTTTTTTTTATGAGATAGTGAGTCAGTCTGATATAACTTTTTGGTTGTCAGTATCTCCCCATGGTCAGTGGTTGGCTAGAAAAATTTCTTGGCCTTGTCTTGTCTTGGCTTTTTTTTTACCGTTTTTTTCTTTAGAAAAGGAGAAAGCTTCAAACATTAGTTTTTCTTGTTTTTTTTTAGGCACAATAAAAAAAAAGTAGATGTTCTCTTTGTTTGGTTGAGTGGTCAAGTGTTTGCACAGATTATTAGGAAACAGTTCATTTTCATAAGTTCTTGGTTGATTGACTTAGGACAATAAGTAACTCGTAGTCGAGTGAAAGCATGTTTTCAGTTTTCTGTCAAAAGATCTTAGAAAGAAATTTTGAAAAGTTGGTTAAAGTATATTCTTTTTGAAGAAGTAGTTTTGTTTTAAGAACTTTTCATGTTCTTCTTTTCTTCGCTATAAAACATCATTGGTTTCATTACAATCTCCTATGACTTTAAAAACAACCACTAAAATAAGCGTTTAAATAAAATCTGTTAGACTTTATGTTTTGTAGGGTACACCAACGAGTCTAGGACTGGAGCCTTGATTTAGGTTGGAGAGGAAACTCTTCAAGGCTACCAAACACAAACATAAGAGTTTGATCTAGGGAGTGTTCAAAGTCCAGTTACCGTTAAAGTTTTCTGGGAACCCCCTCTAACATAGGGGATAAACACAAGGTCGCGTACATAAAGGTAGTGGAGATAATCCCTCCAAAATCAGACCAAGTGTAGTGGGGAATGCATATAGAGGGCTTGTCTTGGGATTCTATCGTTAGCACTTGCCACGGAGCTTCGTCGGTCTCGAATCCGTTCAAGGTCCTCAGTTGTCTTCTGGAACACTTTCTCTCGATACCCTGGATAGGTTTCGGGCTTGATACCCTGCTCATTGCGGTCCACCCGACTATCGACTGTACCCGCCTGACAACTGTTTACGATCTAGAAACCTAGTTGCCTATCATTCTAGTGACTTACACGGGTGACTGCGGGGGTATACCATGGTACCTAGGATAGACATTGGGCCACACTTTGCAGAGTATACCCGGAGGGTGCTTCCATATTCAAGTTTCACTTGCACCGGTAAGTTTCTCTAGTGTTGGTTGTTGTAACTGTTCTTCCAACTAGCTATTGACTACCTATTTTATCTCATAGGAATTTTTTGATAGAGTGTGTTTGTTTCTCAATCGGTTAGAAAGGAATTAGTGTGTCTCTTATTTTCTCACACAGTGGAGGATCAGGAGCTCCGCTGGTCGAGAAGGCTTCTTGGCCTACCACCGATCGATCTGGAGCCGCCCCCACCGTCACTAAGGTGGAAGCTAGACCATCAAGGGTCGTTTGAAGAAACTGGGCCACGAGTAACTGTGTCGAACCCACCTTCATGAGAAGAACATCTCATCTCGGAGGAACCAACCATCACTGACCTTGGAGTGAAAGCCCTTGGTCCTAACAAACCTTTGATTACGAATCTTTCGAAGGCTGTTGTCGTACAGGTCTATCCTTATGAGGATTTGGAAGTATCCCAAGAAGAGATGGAACCAAATCCTGCAACTTATTCAAGGAATTCTCATATTCCCTCTACGACTATCAAAAATGGGGTGTTCCACCTCCTAACCAACAGTCGCCAGTCCGGGCCACTATGGTCTTGACTGCCTCTAGTTCAAGCAATGGTCCACTCCCATATTTGGCAGTGATCACTGATCCATTGTCTTAGAGTGCGACAAGCCCTCCGTTCACATACGAAATGCCTAGCTTCGATCCAAATGTTGTCCTTTTTCAATCCACTCAACCAACTCTAAGTCTAGGGGAAAGGAGTTCAAATGCTCCTCTGTTAGGGTCCATGAGGGGAAATCCAACTCCTTATAATGCTTTCCCTTACGAAGGAGGTCACATACCTCCTTCGTTCCCTACACTCAGTGGTGCTCACTAGCAATCCGCTGGGACAAGAATGAACTATGGTTCGTATGGAGTGAGTAGTCAAGGACTGCCTTCTAATATTCATTCAGTAGGTTCGACACCATTCTCTTTTTTGGGTGTGTTTGCTAACAATTTTCTCTGGTTCGTTTCTTTCCCCACTGGGGGAAACTCCAGTTATGGACAATCGAATCCTATGCAAGGTAATATTCTTGCATAGGGGGCAAAACTAGGAATCCCTTCCCCCCAAGGACCTTGGAATCCTTGGCAAGGATCAACTTCCTTGTCATGGATGCCAACAGGGGGCAACCCCTTCCAAAGTCATTGGAACCCTGGACAAGGTTCAACACCTATATCAGTCGCGTCGGCAGGGGGCATCCCTTCTCAAAATCCTTGGACCGCAATGCAAGCCCAACCTCCTTTGTCCTTCTATGGAAGTCATCCAACGATGCCTCAACAAGCGCAGAATCTGTACGTTGGTCCTGGACAAGGTTTTTACCAAAATCTTGGCCAGCAACCAACCTTTTCTTGGCAACCTTGTGCCAGTCAAAATCCAGGCCCCTTTTTCCACGGTCATAATCAGGAGCCCAAACTACCATTCCTAGCAACTTTTCATTTGCCTGACTTAACGAGGTTGTTGAATGGCCCCATCTATCATGATCCGCGTTGGCCTCCTATACCAACCAAGTTGCCTTCAGACATTCCCAAGTTCAAATCCAAACCTAACGAAGATCCAGGCGATCATGTGACTACTTTTCATCTCTAGTGCTCGTCTAACTCATTGAAAGATGACTCCGTCCAGTTGCGCTTGTTTCAATGCACTCTCATAGGGAGTGTTGCGAAATGGTACATTGAGCTCGATTGCTCAAGATGCTCTTCCTTCGATGAATTGGAAATGGCTTTCTTAAACCATTTCCAATTACCTGTGAGATACGATGTCGACACCGAATTGTTGGCCAACTTTGAGCAGACCAAGGTAGTCCATATCTCTGATCACATCCAAGAATGGAGACGATGGAATAATTTAATAAAAGTACCAGTCCCACCAGAATTTTTGTTGGAGTGGTTCCTTAAGTCTTTGGTACCCCATTTATCCAAAGATGTAGCAACGTCGGGAGTCTTTTTTGAAGAAGACGCGATAATGAGAGCTCAACAGCTTGAGCTGATTTACTCTCAATCTAGCTTACTTTATGAAATATTGCCAGATGCACCTAGGTCCATTCTTGACAAAATCAGACAGAGATCTAGATCACATGCCGATGGTATTGTCGGTTCAACACAATCTAAGACTGTTGATCCACTATCAAAAAAATTGCAACAATTGTCGATACAACAGACAACGGCCAGCCAGACCACAGGTCCAACTTCTCCCCCTACCAAAATGTTGGATGTACACAACATAAAATTGACAAACCCAAAGGCCAACTAGCATCCCGACGGGAAGAAGAAAAAATGAAAGAAGGGTAAGGGGGATAAGAAACATACCAATAATGTTGGTGGGGGAAACACTGAAAACAAGAAGTCAAAGTATCAGTGTAATCTGTGCATGGAAGACCACCCAACTTATCAGTGCCCTTGGCTCGTGGAGGCCTGAACGTTATTGGCACAACAACAGCCTATTGTGTTAACGAACCCATTCCAACATGGGAAAAATTTAACTCAAGACTCAGTGAGGGTGGAAGGGGGCAGTCAAGGACCTCTTCCATCTTTGAGCAATCCTTTGTCCGTGAATGTGTACATGATGAAAGGTGAGGCATACATATCAACTAGAGCGCATGATTAAGGAATGCCTAGCTCCTATGAGAAGAGTAAAGAGGCTAAGATTCCCCCTCTTCCTCTTTAGATTGAGAAGACGTTGGGCGTAACACTGACACGCATCCCAAAAAGTGCATTCAAGAAAGATTCTCACAGCCCGAACGCAAGGGCCACCCATAACTACTCTGTGGTGGAGGATTTTTCACAAACCCCTTGTGCAATGTCTTCTTTGGAAGTCCTCCATAGTGACTTTCCCAGGGAAAGGCTTTGTTAGCCACTTTAGGATCAACTGAGACTTGTAATCCAGGCACAATCATGCTTGATACGACCAACTTAAAACCTCGTCTCCCTTACCACATTGCATTTCAGATAGTAGTGGCTTATACCACGAACAATTTTACACAGAACATTTTCTGCACAGTGGTTGATGAGGGCACCTCGACATGTGCAATGTCTTTGGCGTGTTGGAAGGCCATAGGCCAACCCATTTTGTCTCCATCACCAACTCTTCTTACTGCTTTCGACGGTCATTCTTTTCGACCACATGGCATCATTCCCTCTTTCCTCGTGCAGTTAGGGGGGAAAATCGTGTGCGTCGAATTTGAAGTAGTCGATGCTTAGCTCGACTATAATATTCTATTAGGAAGGAGTTTGAATTATGCTATGGAAGAAGTGGGTGCTATTGTTTTCCGGGTCTTTTTGTTTCCACACGAGGACCAGATAGTGACCATTGATTAGTTGTCTTTCTCCCATCCTGAACCTTCATCGAGGCCATCCACGGTCCCAATGATCGACAAACCTCAACCCAGCGTCGTCAACATAGGGGTTGGTTTGTGCCCACCTTTGATGGGTACTTTCGATTACCCACCCCCTCCCAGCGATATTAAGTTCGTATCAAACTAGCCTAAGGTTGAGATTTTTCAAGTCTCGTCATTTCGTACGACTTACTTTCATGATCCATGGACTCTTCCTTCCCCATCAAACATGATGGAAGGGAAAGGGAACCATGGTATGGCCATGCCCTTGTCCGCAACATAAGTTGTGTACTTTATAGTCTAGCAAGCTTTCATCGATCCCGATCCTACTCTCGCGCAGGAGTTAGATCCGATTTCAGAGCCTACTTGGGCTCGAGGTTCCCTTTCCAATACTGATTCTTTAGAATTAGTATTTCCCTCTGAAAAAGCAATCATAGAGGCAATGACCAGTCCGGATGAACCCTAGGATGATCTCCATCATAGATCTTACATCCTCCCAGATTTAAGAAGAATTGAAGCAGGAGAATTTACTTTGACTATGACAGGAGATAGGTCTTGTCCTATCAATCCCTTGGCTATGCACGCAGTTTATGCCGAGGTTAATATGAAGCCATTGCCGAAATGATACCTATTGATATCTCCAGAACCCCTGGCATCACGGAGAATTCCCTCGTCGGAGTTGATTTCTCCCTCGAAGAGATTCGAATCTACATGGATTTATTTAAAGAATTTTGTGACATTTTTGCTTGATCTTATGAGGAAATGCCAGGCATTGATCCAAGAATTGTCAAACATGAAATCATGAATTATCCTAATGTTATGTCGGTCCAGTAGAAAATTTTTCCAGTTAATCCTAGGAAAGAAGCAGTTATCAAAGATGAAGTAGAGAAACTGCTTAAGGCAAGTTTTATCTACCCCGTTCACTTGACTCAATGGGTGTCAAACCCCATTCCAGTCGATAAGAAATAGGGTATGATTTTCATTTGTACGGACTTCCATGATTTGAACAAGGCTTGTCCAAAGGATAATTTCCCCACACCATTTATTGGCCAGATAGTCGATGAATGCGCAGGATATAGATTAAACCTGAAGACCAACACAAACCCCCTTTCATTTTTCTGTGGGGTACATTCACTTATCGGAAAATGACTTTTGGTCTGAAAAATGATGGAGATACCTTTCAACAAGCCATGTCTTTCACTTCCCATGATCTCAAACATATAGTTGAGGCTTACCTTGATGACTTAGCATCACGATCTCATAAGAGAGTTGATCATCCTATGCACCTCAGACTCATCTTTGAGCGATGTCGCTACTACCAGATTTGCTTGAATACAAACAAGTGAAGTTTATGTGTTATGTCAGGTTGTCTGCTAGGTTTCATAGTTTCGACAACGGGGATCATGGTCGATCCTCTCAAGGTTGAGGCAATAGTGCAGTTGCCTCCCCCATGCATGATCCTTCAACTTCAGACTTTGCAGGGAAAAGAAAACTTCTTACAGCGTTTCATTGCAAACTTTGTTGAGATCACAAAGGGCTTTATGCATTTACTCAAGAAGGATGTCCCTTTTCATTGGGACGAAGCTTCTCAATGCTCATTTGATTCTTTGAAATGCACCCTCACATCTGTCCCTATGCTTCGGCCACCCAATTATAATAAAGACTTCTTATTGTACTTGCCTGCAGCAGAGTCAGCCATCGGTATGGTCTTGGTTCAAGAGGATGATGTGATTTCTGAGTACGTAATCTATTATTTGAGCCGAGGCCTAGTTGGACCGGAACTTAATTATTCCCATGTTGAAAAACTTGTGTTGGCAGCAGTTCATGATGTCCAACGGTTCCGTCATTATATCTTGTTTCGCAAGACCACCGTCATTTCCATTGTGAATCCATTTCAATACGTATTGACACGATGAATAATTGGCGGAAATATCAGTAGATGGATAGTTGTCCTCCAAGAATTTGACTTAGATTTTGTTTTGGCAAAATCCAAAAAGTCATTGGTCTTTGCGAAACTCATATCAGAACTTTCGGTCGAGTCAAGTGATGGTGTGCCCCAAGATTCGCCTATTAAAGGAGACATGTTTTTTATCGCGTCTTTGGACCCCTTGTCTATCTCCAGACTTTGAAGGGCCCTGCCTCTACTTCTCACAATGAGCATCGCCGTATAGGCCATTAGGCCAATAATTATCTTATACTCGAAGACACATTGTATCATCAAGGCATAGATTCCATCCTTCATCGATGTATCACTTATGAAGAAGCATAAATCCTCCTTAACGATTGCCACACTGGAGCATGTGGCGGCCATATATCTGGGTTGGAAACAACCCAAAATATCTTACGCGTTGATTACTTCTAGCCAAAATTAATCAAATATTATATTGAATCGGTCAAGAAGTGCCACCCGTGTCAAATCTTCTCTCGGAAGCTGAGGGAACACCCTTCTCCTATGTTTCCCACCATTACCATTGGTCCTTTCACCAAGTGGGGGATTTATTACACTACATGGAACCCCCCTTCAGCAAGGGGGCACCATTATATCATTGTTGCAGTAGACTACTTTACGAAGTGGGTTGAAGCTATGCCAACGTTCAAAGATGATGGAGAGACAACAACTCTCTTTTTGTTCAACCAGATTATAGCAAGGTTCGACGTCCCGAGAGAGATTGGAACTAACCATGGTAGTCACTTCCAGAATAAAACGATGACCGAGTTAACATCAAAACTTGGGTTGAGGCAAGAACATTCGTCACCTTACTACCCTCAAGCGAATGGTCAGGTGGAAGCTATGAATAATTCCCTCAAGACTATTTTACAGTGAACGATCAATTCGACAAAATCAAATTGGCATTTGATGTTGTACTCTGCGTTATGGGCCTACCAAACATCTGTTAACACTGCAACCGATTTCTCAACTTTTCAACTTGTTTACGGGATGGAAGCAGTTTTACCCATAGAATGTCAGATCCCCTCTTTAAAATTGGTAGTACAGTTATTGCCAGACACTTCACCGCTAGGAGAGTGGTTATTACATCTTGAACAACTCAATGAGAAGCGTCGAGACACAGCCTTGGCCAATGAGGCTCACAAACAAAAATTTAAGTGTTAGTATGAGCAGTCTGTTCATCCTCGTATTTTCTCTGAAGGTGACCTTGTCCTAGTCTATGACCAATATAAGGATCCCTTAGGTGTAGGCAAGTTCAAACCCATGTGGTTCAAACCCTTCATTGTTAAATAGGTTCTTAAAAAAGGTGCTTATCGTTTGGTTGACTTTGAGGGAAACGCTTTGGATGAGCCTAGAAATGGGCTCTACCTCAAGAAGTATTACTCGTAGGTGGGTTTACTTTAGTGACTTATTGTAACATATGTATAGTCTTTGTACATTTGTTTTTCTTACTTTTTGTCTTTTGCGTTTGTCAGGTTGCTATATTAAAGATTTTAACGACCTGAAAACACTGAATTGTCAAACCAGGGTAAGTGAACTTAGAGCTGCTACACTGTATGTGCGGGTAAGATTCTAATTCCTATCTAAAGACTATTCTTAGAAGAAAACACAAACTCACTC
>SNQJ01S0086108.1:22176-34127 GCA_010110895.2 Picea sitchensis | reverse complement strand
GAAACCCAATGCGGGAGAAAACCATAGAATGATTTTCTTATTTTTCAAAGAGTACATTCATTGGAAGCATCAACTTCCTATTTCTCTAGCTACAACTGGAAGGAGGTGCCAACCCCCTATTTACAGGATACAATATGAAGGAAGCTCCAATTCCTTAATTTACTGGCTCCAATAGGAAGGAAGCTACAACCCCCTTTCCTTGCCCCGTCCAACCGCCTTGAAATATAAATGTAGACCAATCTGTCACTACCTTTGTCACTGTGACTGATAACCTGTTGTTGTTGTTGTTTATGATACTTTTGTAGTTACTACTGATTTCAATATCTCATCAAGACTGCAACCACACATACCTCATACCAAGATCTACAAGAGAATTATCCAAATAAAATGATTATGAATCACTATGACATATATGTTTCTGATTTCTTTAGAATAATCACCCTAACATACATAGGAAGACATACCTTCAACCTGTAGCTGACCTGAGTTTTAGATCTTTGATCTTGAACAAATTTTCTTCACAGGTTCATGACCCTTCCACTGTCTACTTGTGGATGTCCACACTTTTCCTCATTGTATCCCATAGATGCCCACTCTTTTCCTCCTAAAACCCGTGTATTTATGCAAAGGACCTGGATCTCTAACTCTTTCTTCGTACGCTCGGCTCTAACGAACTTATTCCTTCACTGGACTTCGTTGACCTCCTCTCACTGCCTCAGATATGCCAATCTATATTCACATAAGTGATATTCAATTGAATATTCTTTGTGTTTTAATGAGGATCTCACGATGACATGCAACTGACATGCACACACAACTAACATGCAACTTGTTAACTTTTCTTTACAATTACTTTAACATGGACCTAACATGAAACTTGTTAACTTATGTTCACAACTTATTTACCTTGGCATGCAACTTGTTAACTTTTGTTTACAGTTACTTTAACATGCAACTTGTTAACTTCTATTTATAGCTTCTTTACTTTGACATGCAACTTGTTAACTTTTGTTTACAGTCACTTTAACATGCAATTGACATGCAACTTATTAACTTTAGTTTACAACTAATTTACCTTGACATGCAATTTGTTAACTTCTTGTTCAAGGGTTGACATCAATGACAACCAATCTTTCAACAATTCAATGACAACCAATCTTTCAACGATTAATCTTCAACAATCTCCCCCTTTGACATTGATGACAACACTCATACACAAGACTTAGACATGGTTGATGGCAACACTCATGCTCGTGTTGGTTCCCCTTGTCTTCATTCCTCTTCTCTTCATTTCCATGCCTATGTTTTTCTCTCCCCCTTTGACATCAATGGAAAATGGTGACTTATCCTTATGATTTCTCCCCCTGTCTGTAAGCCTCTAATCTCTACTAATGTTTATCTTCATGGTGCTTTCTCGTGTACATCTTTGATAAAAATCATTCAAGTATTTCATGATTATTATTGCTCTCCCCATGTCTTATTGTGCCAACTATCATGTAGATCATTGTGGGGCTGAAACTACTCCAAGTTTATGTCGAAGATACTCAAAAGTCTCCCTCGGAAGAGGTTTGGTGAAGATATCTGCAATCTGTTATTTTGTCCCAACATACTCTACCTTGATGTTCTTCTCTGTAACATGTTCCCGTAGAAAGTGAAACTTGATCGGAATATGTTTTTTCTTGGAATACATCACTGGATTATTAGAGATACTTATAACACTGGTATTATCACAGAATATCAGAATAGGCTCATCATATTCCACCTGTATGTCTTGCAAAGTTTTCTTCATCCAGAGAACATGTGTACAATATGTTGTTGTTGCATTATACTCTGCTTATGTTGTGGAAAACAATATTGAAGATTGTTTCTTGCTCAACCAGGATACCAGAAAATCACCCAAGTAGAAGGTTGCTCCACTTGTACTTATTCTATTATGAACACTTCCTACCCAATCTACATCTATGTATGCAACTAGAGATAAATTATTCCTTTTTGGATACCATAATCCATAGTCTTATGTTGCTTTGAGATATCTGAATATTCTCTTTACTTCCATAACATGTGTTTCCTTTGGTGTTGCTTGAAATATTGCAACCAGTCCAATTGCTTGCATCACATCTGGTCTTGATGTTTTCACATAGAGTAAACTACCAATCATCGATATGTAGAGTCTCTAATCTACATCATTGGATTTATCATCTTTACTCAATTTGTAACTAGTCTACATGGGAGTACATACGGGCTTGCAATCTACCATTCCAAACTTCTTTAACATTTCTTTTATATACTTGGTCCGGGAGATGAAAATACTTTTATCTTGTTGACATATGTGGAGTCTAAAAAATAAAGACAACTCACCAAGTAATGACATTTCAAATTCAGTTTGCATGTCGTTAGAAAATTTATGACTCATCCTATCATCATAACTTCCAAAGATAATGTCATCAACATAAACTTCACTTATCAACATACTATCTTGATTTACCTTTATGTAGAGATTGTTGTCTGCRTTGTCTTTCATGAACCCTTGTTGTTGTAGATACTTGTCCAATCTTGAATACCATGCTCTGTCCATATGCCATAAAACTATCCATGATTTAGCTAATMAACTGCATACAATGTTGACCCATTCTGAAGACTTATTTGACTTTATTGTACCTAAGCATTGCATATTCCTACTTCTCAAACTGTCTTCTCAATCTGTAAATCAAACTTTACATGTCTAGAACAATCTGTACCGAATTTATCTCTGTAAGAATACATACGTGGAATCCTCTAGAATCATGAATCTTTGCCTGAAAAATGTGTTAATGATATTCTTTGAAACTGTCATTTGATACTTGAAATTTGCTCCTCAAATGATCAAACTATCATAATACAGGTTGCGCGTATTTCAACAAACCACTATGAAACTGCAAACACTTCAGACTGCTCGAAGGATAGTTCTCTAATTTGTAGAGATGTTGTTTAGACTCCCCCTCTTCAATATTCATATTTACAGGGAGTCTCCAAGCCGGATGGCTCTCAAAAATATCGATTCTAATGCAGAGTAGTCTTCCTCTTCATCATTTTCCTTTTCATCATCTTCTTGAAATCTGACATCTTTCTCTTTTCCTCTCGATTCATTATGATTTTGCGTTGTTGAAAATCTTGTGAGTACAATCTGTGGGACCTGGTTTTCATTCACTTGTTCTTCTTGTTTTTCATTTCTTCTCCAAACCTTCTTGTATCTGACATCTTCCTTTTTGCTTGTAGATTTATCCCGATCTTCTACTGCTGCAAATCCTGAGAGTATGACTTATGAGTGTCCTTCATTCATCTGTTCTTCTTTTACCTATTCTTGTTTTCTTTTCCAAATCTTCTTATATTTGATATCAATGTTCTCTTTCATAGAGGTATCCATCATGCTTCTACAATCATGAACTATATGTCCATTGTTGTGGCATTTGTAGCATTCTACTGCATTGCTCAATGAACCAAAACTCTTTTGATTTCTGCTATATGCTTCATAAGAGTTTCTGGGATAACTATTCTTTAAGTACCTTGCATAGTTGCTTTGGTTTTTGGCACAGGCTCTGTAGTTTACAACTTTATGTCCAAAATTAGCACAATTAAAACAATGACCATAAAAGAACCCTTGATACCTGGAAGTAGATGATCTTCTTTGTGATGCACTCCTTCTGAATTCGTTTTCTTGAGTCTTCTTTATTTCTGGAATATTTTTCTTTGAGGGCTTGCATTCTTCCTTCTTCGTAGTATATCTGACAATCACATAGCTTCTTTGTTATGCTTCCTATTTTGTGGTCTTGGAGCTTGATCCTTTGTCATTATTTACTTGATTGTATCCTAGTCTGGATCTATCATTGGATGGTCTTTGACTGCTGATGATTTGATCCAATATCCAGGTGCTCTTCTGTTGCATATCTTTCTTCTAAAGATCTTTCCTTAAAGAGACTATTTATGCTTCCAAGCTTCCAATCGTTTTCTTCTTTTCTTCTAACTGAGTTCTAAGTATTTCCTCAATTCTTCTATCTTCTTCTATTTGAACTTTTAGACTCATGTTCATCTGCTCGATTTCTTCAGAGTTGGAATTCTAATATCCCTCTTTCATTTTTAACTCTTCCTTGAGTGACTTGTTTTTCTTTCTTTATTTCCTAAGTTCTTCTAATGCACTAATTAACTTTGCTCTAGGATCGAATTCACCTTATTATTCATAATCATATTCTACTTCCATGAAGAGTACTCTTTCTGAATCACTGTCACTATCATTATCCTCCTCATCTGATGAGGAACTGTCCTCCTTTGAGTAGAAACTTTTCTTGAAGAATTTCCTTTTGTTTCTTCTCTTGTTTCCCTTTTCATATTCATTTTCCGTTTTAAAAGATTCTTATTCATCACTATCTTTATTCTTATGAGGACATTTGGAAGCAAAATTACCAATATCACCACAATTAAAACATTTCAATGGAAGCATACCTTTATACTTGTCGGTTCCTTTCTTTAATTTCCTTACGAAGTTAGCCATCTTTTCATATTCATCTGAATCATCACTACAACTGCAACTTGGTTTTGACTTTTGCTTGTTTTTCTTCTTTGTCTTCTTGGATTCCTTTAAAGTTGCTTCCTTTGTGACGAGGTTCTCCTGTTATGTTCTCATTTCATAGGCTGTAAATATTCCATGTAGCTCGTCCATGCTCAATGTATCGAGATCTTCTCTTTCTTCTAGGGTTGACATTTTAGGATCAAATATCATAGGAAGAGACCTCAATACCTTTTGAACAACCATCGAGTCATCAAATTATATTCCCAATTACTTAATAGTGTTAACTATTTTGTCAACTCACAGAAGATAGGCTGCAATGTCTTCATCTTCAATTGTTCAAACTTAGCTCTGAAGATTTGAAGCTTAACTCCATTAACTTTGCCATCACCTTCATAAATATTTTGGAGTTTATCCCAAAGATTCTTTGCATTATCACAATGCATAACCTTGACAAATATTGAATCAAATAGATTGCTTAGAATAATACCTTTATCCTTTGAGTTGTTTTCACTGAGTTTCTTTCCATCTATATCAGTTGGGGGAGTGGCTAGTGTTGTATACCCATCTACTACTAATTTCCAAACATCAAATCCCTGTTCATGTAAAAGGTTTTCATCCTTTTATTCCATAAGGTATAGTTCTGACCATCAAAAATTGGTGCTCCAATATTAGTGTATTCCATGATCTCCTTCCAGTGGTTAGATTTCTTCTTGAAGGACTTGCTCTGATACCAGTTGTTGGAATACTGAGTGGGGGGGTGAATTAGTATGAGTACAATTAGTACCTTTAATCACAATATAAAACCTCCAATAAGTATCATGAGCATTCAATATATCATCAAAACCATAAATTCAATGCATAAACATCACATAAACACAATACACCATAATTTTACGTGGAAACCCAATGCGAGAGAAAACCATAGCATGTTTTTCTTAATTAACAAAGAGTACATTTATTGGAAGCACCACCTTCCTATTTCTCCAGCTACAATTGGAAGGAGGCTCAAACTCCCTATTTACAGGATGCAACCCGAAGGAAGCTCCAAGTCCCTAATTTACCAACTCCAACCGGAAGGAGGCTACAACCCCCTTTCCTTGCCCCGTCCAACTACCCTGAAATATAAATGTAGACCAATCTATCACTACCTCTATCACTGTAAATGATAACCTATTGTTTTTGTTGTTTCTGATACTTATGTTGTTGCTATTGATTTCAATACCTCATCAAGACTGCAACCACACATACCTCATACCAAGATCCACAAGAGAATTCTCCAAATCAAATGCTTATGAATCACTAAGACATATTTGTTCTTGATTTCTTAAGAACACCCACCCTAACATACATGGGAAGCCATACCTTCAACCTGTAGTTGACCTAAGTTTTATATCTATGATCTTCAACAACTTTTCTTCACATGAATGCAACCCTTACACTATGTGCTCGTAAATGTCTGTGCTTTTCCTCACTATAGCCCATGGATGTCTGTGCTTTCCTGCTGAAACCCGTGGATTTACGCAAATGACCTAGATTTATAACTCTTTTTCTATATGCTCGGTTCCTGCAAACTTCTTCCTTCACCGAACTTTGTTGACCTCCTCTCACTGCCTTAGATTTTCCAATCTATATTCACATAAGTGATATTCAATTGACTCTTCTCTGTGTTTTAATGAGGAACTTGTTAACATATGTTTACAATTACTTTAACATGCAACTGACATGCAACTTGTTAACATATGTTTAGAATTACTTTAACATGCAACTGACAAGCAACTTGTTAACTTTTGTTTATAGCATATTTACCTTGACATGCAACTTGTTAACTTCTATTTATAGTTACTTTAACATGCAACTGGCATGCAACTTGTTAACTTCTATTTACAACTTCTTTACTTTGACATGCAACTTGTTAACTTATGTTTACAATTACTTTAACATGCAATTTGCATGCAACTTGTTAACTTTAGTTTATAGCTACTTTACCTTGACATGCAACTTGTTAACTTCATGTTCAAGGGTTGACATCAATGACAACCAATCTTTCAACAATTCAATGAAAACCAATCTTTCAACACTCAAATTCTCTCAAAAAGGACATCATTACATAGATCTCGACAATAGCTTTCCAACATCATAAAAATTGCCTCAAACGGAGTTCGTATGCAAAAGTTATAGCTGGTCAAAGTTCAAGTCAAACCAGGAAAAATTCAAAGTAAAAAGGGTCAAGGTGACACATGTCACCACTACAAGGGTGGACACGTGGCACGACCATACATATCATACAAGACTGATGTGGAAACACCCCAAGGTGCCATGTGGCACACCATACGTCCAACCAACCATGTGACCGGGCAACACATGTGGCACAAGTGGACCAATTATAGTTGGACATGTGGTGAAGATAGACCAATGAGAGGTTTCCACGTGGCAACCTCCCATTGGCCATTTATGGATAAGGTCATTTAAAATTTTATTGGGAGTCCAAAGGATCGAACCCATGACCTCCCATAGCCTTACACAAACGCCCTTTTGCCATCAGGCCATCGCATTGGTACTTCAACATATATGGCGACAATTGTATTTAAATTTTGGTAAAGATTCATTTGACAGAAAAAGGGTCAAGGAATAAAGTTGTCGACCCATGGTTTATCGAAGTTCCATGTAACCAAATCCCTATATTCACATGAGCATTTAAACTATATGCCACCACATATATAGAATACCAACAAACTTTTAATATATGGTTCAAGCAATATAACAAAACACCGTAAATATGGCAAGGTCGATGGGGTTTGACCCCGTGAATTTCCATACAATATTCCAACACCCAAACTAATTCACCAACGACACCCTTTGGGGGGCTAAGTATAGTAAATTTTATTTATTATGGTTGGAATTGACCCTAGGTATGTAGGGAGCGGGTATGGGCTCGACCCCCCACCCAACCTATTTAATGGCATGAATTTTGAGGTTGCACACAGTCCGAGGTATACACAAATCCCAATGTTGGCACAAATCCTGAGGGTGTACTGATGCATCATTTTGCATCTAGAAAGGGGACCCAAGTTTGTATTTTTTCAATTTGCATGCCATGAGGTATTTTGATCGCATATAAGCATGTTTATACTCATTTTTCTCGTTTTATTGAGAGGAGTTCAATGGTGATGTCATTTTTGTGCTAAGATGTTGTATTTAGAACTCTTAGTCCAGATTGCCATTAATGAGTGCCATAATGCATCGTTTGGCGTGTAAAGAGGGTAAAATCTAACCTCTTCAGAATATGGTCGACTTTAAACTCATTTTTCTCAGAATTTCGAAAGGAATTCACTTGTAAACTCTATATTTGAGTTTAAGTAGCAGAATTGGAGAGTGACCTCAAAATTGGCTTTGTAAGTCGATTTTGCATTGTAATTTGACAATTTGAGATTATGAAAAGCAGTTTCACTGTTTGAAGGGAATTCAGAGATGTATTTCATCAATATTGTATAATTTGAATTCTTTTATTTTTTGTTGTGTTATCTCATAATTCTTTAAATTAATCATCAGTTTATGAGATTTTGGATAAGAAGCATAACATCATTTTTCTGCAAATCACCTAAATATGATCAAGAATTATTTTGAATTAAGTTAGATGCTAAAATGAGTTTTTAAATATTATAATTGGTATCTAAGGATTTTTGGATCACCCTTGTTGCCAATTCTTTTGGAAGGTTATTAGTGAAGAAACTTCCCTTGAACTATCTTTGAAGACCTAGTAAGATACTAGGAGGATCTTCAAGGGTTAGTAGTGAACAACCCTATATATTTCCCTACATCCACTTACATCCCTTCAAAGGAGTCCTTAATTGGCCCCATATGCCCCAAAAAATATAGTAGGAACTAGTCTTCTCCCAATAGTCAATCACAAAACTCAAAATTCAACTTTTATTTATTGTTTTAGGGTTAATTAGGGTTAGATAATGAAAATGCACTCATTTTCAACCATAAAAAGGCTATATGTTTTGGTATTCATGCATTTACTTCACTTGCAAATCATCTTAAAACCCTAAAATTGTTTTGCTGGTTTTTTTTTTCCAGCCTATTTAGGGTTGGATGTTGGTTTCTTGGTTGTTATGTTCAATTGTATTTTCATAATTTGTTGTTTGTCGAAAACCCTAGTTAAATCCATCATTTATCCCCATTTTTTTTTGTTTTACTATTTGTTCAAGAGATAAATTTATTGCCATTGTCATCACTTGTATTACTGTTGTAATTCACCATTTTTCTTTCAAGTTTTACAACAACCAATAACTTTTTCTTCTTTTGTAGTTTTTAGGGATCCTCTTGTTAGGGACCTAACCTCCGTAACCCATCACATAGGTAGAATAATATATTTTCCATGTAATAAAGACTGCCATTAGTTAATAAGGCCTATTCAATAATGTGAACAAGTATAATGTAAGAAGACTTAATAGAAGCTTCTGCTTCTAGAAAGATATTCCTCTGTAATGTTCTTTAAAAGACATAATTAGTATATCTAAGAGTAGGAGGCATGAGAACGCTTTGTCTTGAGAATTATTGTAATACAACGTTGCTTTGTTGGAGGTTTTTGCCTCGAATAGGCAAGTGAACATTGATTTCTATCAATAAAGGTATCTTTTTTGGTGTTGTGGCTCTCTATATTTTGTTGTTCCAGTGATATTTGCTGCAATATTTATGTTTTCTTCTTATTATAATACATTTGGTACCTAACAAGTGGTATCAGGGCAATTTCCTCTACAAAAAAAGTGGGATTTTTTTTTTCTATGGTAGAGACGTGTACTATTGACGTCTTTGAAGCACAAAGATCTGTCACTTAGCAAGTAAAATTGCAGCGGGGAAGACAACACGCAGGAAATACAAACAGTTTTTTGGGGTTACTTAGAAACAAACGTTTCACCTTGTTGGAAACCTATGTAACCCTTGTTGGTATCCCTTGAGTAGTACCACATCAAACAAAATGTGTACATGGCCATCACACCCATGTACCATTAGGTATATCGAGAGTTCCCCAGGTCTCATGAAACCAACTCTAGATCAACCAATCGACTGTCTGACTACTATAGTGACACCAAGAATAACACTTAGGAAGATACTCTCTAGTACCTGGGTAATATGGTAGTACGACTAAGGGTACAATTGAGCCTCCTTAGTTGGTACCCTGAGATATTGGGCCAAGTACTATTTTTCAACCCCACACATATATCAAAGAGCTATAACATAGGGAAAACCCTTGTCTGTAGGAACACTAAAAACCCTAACCCTTGGGAAAGAAACATGGTAGAAAAGGAATAGATGAGATCTATTGCCGCACAACCCTGCTTCCTGCCTCTTCACCCTGATCGTTGTGGTACCTATATTTTTAAGCCTTTTGTTTCATGGACTTGAACCCCTTCCTGACACCCTTATTTGGAACGTATTCTAGTGGATTCCCCTTTTTTCCCTGATCGTCATGGTACCTATCACTTATAAGCTTTTTTTGTGGTCCCACCCACCCTTCCCAACACCCTTATTTGACACCTATCGCAGACATTCCCTCCTGCTGATCCATCTTCAAGATCTACCTTCCAATTGTTTAGAATGTGATGAAGGCACTGACTCTGATACCAATTGTTGGAATACTGAGAGGGGGGGTTTACCCTTTTTTCAACAATTAGCAGTTACTTTTATATTTTGTTAATTACCACGATAGATCAACAATAGACTTGTTTGTAAAATCAATTATATAAATATAATTAATAGGAATTACAAGGATTTTATGAAGAATAGTGAAGGGCACCAATCCTTTTTAGAGCACCAACTCTAGGAGACACAAATCCCTTTCTTTAAGGAACCAACCCTAGGAAGCACCAACTCCCTAGTTTCTTTAGGGCACCAACCCTAGGAAGCACTAACTCCCTTAAATTACACTTAAATGATATGAATCCTTCCATGCTCCTCCCTTCCACCCTCACTTCATAGGAATCATCAATTCTTCTTCTTGGACTTTGTTGTTGTTTTGATCTTCTGATTTGGACTACAAAGACACCTTCTTCTCACCATTCTTTCTCGTTTATATACTCTTCCAACTGGTGTGAGCTATGAAGCATTGTGTCCCTTTGTTTGGACCATCACACATCTTCATTTTAAATTAACAATAATCTCTATTATTATTCAAAAATTATTGTGAAGGCTTTTAATTCAGTGCAAGTGCTTTTCATAAATCGATCACAGGTATGGATCAATTTATTTTAACTCAATTTCTTGTCTCTGCAAATATTGCAGAAATCGAATCCTGCAGAGGCGCTTCCTTCAAACCATTTACATGTGACCATATGTGAAAAACCACAGGCTTATTAATTAAGCGATGTACCCAACGCCTCATGGATTATGTGTTCGTAACCCATGGTCAGGGGCTGGAACCTAGTCCTCTAGTACTTTGGCCTTTCTGCACTTTCTCTCTCATCCAAACTTCCAGAGTTTCAACTCTCCGAAGTGGTTACCTCTCAGAAGGGTTGATCCGATGTTTGGCATGTTTCCTGGAATCGAATCAACGGTCTAGCTTTGATCCTTACTTATCCTTCCACTACTTAATCCAACTGCTGTGACTTAATCAAACATTGACATGGACATCCATTATTTACTTTGGGACTTTGGGACTTCCAGCCTCTACAATGTTTCAACCTTCCAGAGTACATTTCACCGAAGTTGATCGGACAGTCAATATTTGTTCTTCCTTAGATGGATGATCATGTCTTGTCCAAAGGTTTCAAATAGATTGATGGCCATGACTTGATCTACAGTTGAATGGATGGTTCTCATTCACTTCTCACAAGGATTGATCCAATGGTTTAGTATGAATCCTGGAACCAAATCAACGGTCTAGCTTCAATCCATACATGTCCTTCCACCGCTTAATCCGATGGTCATGATTTAATCAAAGGTTGAGATGGACGACCACTATTTACTTTGGGACTTCGGAGGTTCAGAGGTCCAGGTAATTGTTGTTCCAATTTCCACCAGAATTTCTCAGCGCTGAAGTGGTCAACATGGGAGTGCTTACGTCATATTTTGATCTAATGGTCATATGAGAATCCAAAGGATATTAGATCAACGGTTATCATTGACTTCGCCCTTCGACACTTCGGGTAGTTTTTGGTTTCCCCAAAAGGAAAAAATCTCGGAGTGACGTAACTTGATGATGTCACTAGTGACTTGGCACTGGTCGAGTGGCTGCCACGTGTCACTTAGATTCGTGACTTACATAAACTTAAAGTGCCAACTGGACCTAGAAACTTGTCACCATTTGATTTCACCACGTGTACTTGCTAACGTGGTCTGCTGACTTGGATCTCCTAACACGACACATGTCCTCCTCCTGGATCTAACGGTTGTGATCTTTGGGTTA
>SNQJ01S0086107.1:5007-32193 GCA_010110895.2 Picea sitchensis | reverse complement strand
GTTGAATTTTTGGGAGAAATATTTCTCATCACCTTTTCATTTTGATTGTCCTTGTACATTGGGCTGGGTGTTTTTCTCCTTGGTATTCTTCTTGAGTTATCTCTTTCTATACACAATAGAGTTTTATATATCAAGTTGTTGTTTAGTCCATGCATTTTCATTTTTCTTATATTGAAAATAAAAAAATATTAGCCATTTTTCATTGCTTGGCAATTTTGATCTTTTGAGTCTTTGTCATTATCTTAGTGCATGTAAAGAAAGATTGCATTTTTACTTCAGAATTGCAGAGTGGAATTTGAAAATTTCATTTGTTATTCGAAGCATATCATTCATTGAAAATTGAAGTTAGGACTTTGCATTATATTCATATTTACTTTTCTTGCTGAGTCATAACATCATGAGTTTCACTACCATACCTTTTTGAGTAATCACGACCACTAAAATTAACGCTATAATTTAAAATTGATTAGTCATGATTTTATTTTTTAGGGTGCACAAACTAGATTAGGATTTAGTGCCTTGGAATAGGATTTTGTGAGTAAACTTCTCTAAGGCAATTAAATCAACATATGTTTCTGACAAAGGGAGTGGAGAAATCCATTGTATAATGGGTAATATCAGGAGGCTCCGCTCACACCAGAGTTAATCATGAGGTCACGTGAGGTTGGTTGAAGGGATATCCCCCCGATACCTTCTTATCATCAGAGATATTTCTAAGAATCTATTCGTATATGGAGATATTGCTAGTACCTTTACCTCCGTGAGTGGTGGTACTTTTAAGGTTTAGGGATTTGCTACCCTGCCCATATGGTGGACCTGACTTACGATTGCTCTCTTATGCATCAGTTACATTGGTTTCTTAGTTGCTTGACTTAGGTGCCACATAGGTTACTTGTAGGGATTATTTTGTAGGTACCCTAGTTCAAATAAGGGTCAGACAACACACAACCTTTATGGAGGATTACCTCTCCGGGGGGATCTGACCGACTGGTTGTTAAGCATACGAGGGCCCTTCTAACTGATTTTGTTACCTCCAATCTTTATCAGGGAATCTCAGGCCCCTCTTGTGTGAGACATACCTTCTTTAGGGAGGGAGGCCACTTTCAACCACTTTACCCAGTTTGTGTGCATATTGGCCATTTGATTTTTGGTGTGCTCTTTGATTACTAGTCGGCCTTAGGATTTTATACTGATTTTTCATTATCATGGTTAGTGGAGTTCCTTTGGATCCCTCATTTACCGCCACCCACCCCATGATGTTCACTCATTTAATGGGGACGAATCCTTCCTCTTTTCATAATGGTGCGCAGAATTATGACACTCAGTCCATGCCTTAGGCCTCTAGTCATTTTCCCGTTGATATGACTTCACCTTTTCAATCCTCTCCCTGGCCCACTTATATGAATCCTAGCATTGGATCTGAGGGTACCATGGTCTCGCTGCCTACATCTTCGTTTGATATGAGTCATGTCCCTCAACCAACTTTCCTTATGGGAGGTTGGAACCTCCCCTCTTATGGATCCAGTCCTAGCTATTCTCTTTTAGGAGCTAGTACTCAAATGGGTGCTTATTCTACTTATTACACCCCATGCATGTATCCTTCATCTGCTATGCCTATTCCTTTGAACACTTTTCCCATGGCGGGTCCAAATGTATCCTCAGGTATTTCATATGGAGAGAATCTGTTTTACGGTTCGGGATACCCTCTTCACGGAACCCCTTCAAAAGGGGGAAACATATATCCTCACTTGAATAATCCTTATCATACTTCCGTCTCTTCACAAACTTCAATGATGATGCCCGTACACACCTCTTTGGATCAATTAGGTGGAGGATACTACCTTTCTAGGTAGGGATAGGGGGTAAACCATGACCCTTCCTGGCCTGCAATGTTTCAAAGACAATCTTTCCCAGGACCTTGGTATCAAATGCCACAACCCACCGCTAGTCCAGTCATTGCCACTCATACTGGAGCTCCATCACCAACCTCTGCTAGTCATGTTGAATATGGGTCGATGACCTCTACAATTCATGTTGACAAACCACACCCAACCATTGTTATTCATGTTGGGGGCATCAATTTAGTTGCCACGAGTCATATCAATGCCACATCTCCAACCTCTGTACATCATGTAGGAGATGAATCTCTCGCCTCTGCTAGTCACGTTGAGAGCATGTCACCATCGGTTGGGAATGACGCTGGGGGCATCAAGAAGCCTAGATGCCTCAGACGTAAGCCTAAATTCCTTTACAGGACTTGCAAAGGAGATAACCTTACTCATTTATGTCTAGCTATGGTTGGGATACCAGAATCGTTGTTCTCACCTGAGGTCCCTTTGCATTCTGAGGTGTCTATAGTTTCCCCACACTCTATGCCTCCTTTGATTGACACAAAAGTAATTCCAATGCAATCCTGTCCTAACCATACCCCTGTTGTTGAGGGTGATGTGTCCCCTATCCTTGTTATCCCACATCCTCTCCAACCTAGAATTGAAGAAGTGGTCGTACCAGTGCAATCTCTGGTCAATCCTACTCTCCTTGTGGAGGATGATGCATCCTTCAACCATGTCGTAATCATTCCTGATAATGCTCCTTCTGAACAAGAGATATTTCTACTCTCCCTGAGTACTCTCCCTCCAAGTCCCGAGGAAGTTCCTTACGATTAGGATGGTATTGTGGGGTATCCAATGCCCCCTCCTATGTCTTTTCCAGTAAGAGACATGATTTGATATATCACGAAGATGATAACCTCCGCTAGCGCTTTATCCTACTTGACTTGGAGAGCTTTGGGTTTTCCCAAGATTATGTCAGCTATTCCCAAGATACTGACATTCCACAGAAGTCCAACCCGGGAGCCTTGGCCTCCCCCGTGACTTTCCGCCTAGAATCTCCCAAGCGAGTTTGAGTTAAGCTCTTTTCATACTCGTCTAAAAAAAAAAAAAAGATTGTCGAGTGATTTGTCCCTTTCACACTCGTTAAATTGGACTTGAAAGGTCGTGAGTCTTAGTTAATCTCCTTTCTGACTCATTTCAAAAAGAGAAAAGATTGTTGAGTGAATTTGTCTCTTTCACACTCATAAATTGGATTTGAAAGGACGTCTATTTGGCACAAGTTTACCCCCTTTTCACACCAAGTAGACTAAATGTCATGAAAAAGGACATTTTTTGGCGTTAATTTGTGATTGCATCTCATGCCCTTGCTTGCAATATTGAGCCTATAGCCGGTTCTCGCTTTGTGTTATAAACCATTTTCCTCGGCATTTTTTGCATCCTCAACCAAGCAGAGCCTCATTTATATCCTTCGCAATTTGACACCCTATGCCTAGGAGGGAAAATTCCCTCGAGTGTCCATCTCCCGCATGCATCTCATTGCATTGAGCATAGGTATGTTCCACTGCTGGAACTAGTTTTTCTTACTTGCGACACTCGTTTTCTCCTCTGTATCATAGCATAAAAAAAAAGAACGAACATGAAGGGAGTATTATATTATATTGGCAACAATTGTGTTTCCTTTGAACATAGCACAAAGTTATTGAATCCATTTTTCATCGAAATTTTGGGTTTAGCATGGCCTTAGGAAGCTAATCTCATTACAAAGACTTCTCTACCAACTGGTTACTCTTCCAGTACCTATAGATAATTTCATTGATACCTCCTACATCTCATGGTTTCATCATTGAGTCTATGCTTCCAGAGTCTTCCATATGTCTCATGCTCTTGTTCAAAGGAAGTATATCAACCTCTGTCAGCCATTTCTCAGAAATCTTGACTTTTCATGTCAGCCATACCCTCAATTTTGTCTCAGAGTCACATGATACTGTAGTCCTATCATGCACCCTGATACTACTTTCATCATTGGTAGGCAACCTTGAACTGAACAGTCAATATTTCATCATTGGTTGTTGACTAGGTGGTTTCCCTTGTGTTCGACGACAAGACATCTATTCACACATTGGGATTCATGTAGTGTCTTGGATGCCATTAGCCTTATTGGTGGTTTCCTCTCCTTTGTCAACAATTTTCCTCATTGGCTGCTATTCACAGGGTCCTTTTCGTGTACCGCTTGCACTTGGCACACACGAAAGACACACAAGGTCGTTGGTTCGTGAACATGTTCTTCGTTCTTTTTCCTCCAAATCATGAAACTCCTGCTTTATACCTCATGCTGAATGATGAGAGATGACTTAATGCTCTCCTTTTAGCGGGTCTCCTTCCATTGAATTCAACTCATCTATTCTGGAAATGAGACCTAGAGTCTTATGAGTACCTTGAGGCTTGCAGTCATTAGTGCAAGGTTCTCTCGCCATCGACAATTGGGAATACATCAATGTCTCCTGATCGATGGATTCTTCAGGTGTTCAACACCAATTCCTTCATTCACACTTGTAAGAATGTACTCGGTTCCTTGATACCTACTTTCATTATCTGTAGGCTGTCTCGCGTTTGTTAACAATATACCTCAATGATCAGTAATCAAACAATGTCTCATTGTGTTCGACCTCAACTCATTTATTCACATGATGTAGACTTGCACCCTTAACGTATTGTGTAGAAGACTTGAAGACATCAGTATGTGGCCGCAAATTTCATGAGTTGTTGCTTCCTTTTCATTGGACCAGTACCTATATGACTTCAGTGATCATGGGAGATCATATTGTACTCCATTGTATACATATATCTTGAGATTGATATTGAGACTGGTTCTACTAGTCCTTTATCATGACTGTGACAACCTTTGGCATGTAACCTCATTTGTATTTTCCTATTCATGGCCACGGATAGTTGTTTTGTATATTTTCACATGGATCTACAGTGTAATTCTATTGGAAGCCATGTATGCAAAGTCAGTGCAGAATGTAATGAGAAACTAGTTCTTCCAGTTGGTTCCCCATCACTCCACTTATGGGTTGTTTATAATTTATTTCAGCCATCGCATATACTCCTTCGATCTCAAACATTAGGGGGAATTTGTGTTAGAATATAAAATATTGTGATCATTTTACCATTGACAATACCCTTGTCACCCAACCATAGGCCAAAGCCACCCTCTGAGCACCTTGACCTTGATAGAGAAAAGAATCATGGTCGCAATCTAATAGCCAAGAGAGGCTAATGCACCAAGCAAGAAGTAACCAAGTTGAACAGATAGTCTCACCCAAAAACTGGCTCAGTACCTTCCCCAGGACTTGCACACAAAACTGTTGGACTGCAGTGCACAAAAACTGCTTTCTGCAATTATGAGAAGTGTGTATAATGAGAGACTGGCACCTTGTATTTATACTAATTCTGGCAAACTTGCCTGGGCCGAATTCTCCTTATGGGTACTAATTAATTCATATTAATTATATTTCTGCAGCCAACATCTTGTCTAGGGTTTCCTTCATTTATTTGCTTCCTTCCAGAACATTCTAATCTTGTTAAAGGTCACAATAGAGGTTCATACCTCTCAAAGATATCATAATATAAACACTCCCTCCTAGCTAGGGAGGTATGGTATTGAGCACAAATAGACCATTCAACTAGTAGTATCACGAGCACCATCATTATTATCCAACTGGATAATCTCCTATGACAACTGGTACAATATCAATTGATAGAGCACAACTGTGTCCGTCCATGGTAGTACACAACTACTCAAACCGTGACACATAGTCACAAACAATGGAACATATCCACCACAGTAGTATATATCTACTGTATGGAGATAGGTAGTCTCCATAACAATGATCTGATGACAACCTGCACAGAAAATATTGTTAAAATAAACTGAACCATCTGGGCCAATATTTCACTCACATCTGTGAGATCTGAAAGAATATCTGCCCTCAGTATAGAATATCAACAATGGGCTATCTGCCCTATTCTTCTCAAACAAGGAAGAATGATTGTTTCTGATTTCTAAGCCTGGACCATTCCTCACCCTGGGACTTTCCTTCGACACTAAACAAAGTGTAACCTGGAGAGAATGAATCTTCCCTAAGGAATGTCTGTCCCTGATTGCTGAGCCTAGACCATTCCCCACCCTGGGCCATTCTTCCTACACTAATCAAAGTGCACCCTGGAGAGAATGTATACACACTAAGGAATGATTGTCTGGACCATTTCCTCTGTTAACCACAAGAGGAAAAAACCGTCCTATATCAACCTCCAAAACAAACCATTCCTCATGTTAACCACAATGAGAAATCGCTGTCCGACGAGGCGGGCCAGTCTTCTTGAGTAACCCTCAAGAAGAGAGACTGCCCTAGACCACTCCCCATGTTAACAACAATGGGAAGTCACTGTCTATGATACATCAGCAATATGGACCATTTCCCATGTTAACCACAATGGGAAATCACTGTCCGTCATAAATCTCAATCCACTTTCCGAACATGAAAGAATCTGTCCGAGATGGACTATTTTTCAATCACAAAATAAAAGTTTCCAATAATATTTTCAGTGCTCCCTCCCAACCTAGAGAGTCATTTATTCCATTTCAACTAAGGGAGTTATTTCCACGATCCCCATATTCTCTCGGAAATATGCAAACTTTATTCTAGATAGAGGTTTTGTCAGGATATCTGTTGTCTGCTCATCAATGGCGATATACTAGAGCTTTACCTCTCCTTCCTGAACTTTATCTCGAATAAAGTAGTATTTGATCTCAATGTGTTTTGACCTTTCATGAAACACAGGATGTTCTGATAATCTTATACAACTCTGATTATCACAATATATTATGGTCAATTCTGGAATCTGATAAAATAAATCAGAGATTAACTTTCTTAACCATATTGATTTTGTGCATGCTTCACAGGTTGCCATATACTCTACTTCTGCTGTGTTGAGTGTGACATACTTTTGTTTCCTGCTGCCCCAAGATATCATAGCAGAGCCCAAACTGAAACACATACCTGAAGTGCTCTTTCTGTCTTTTGCACTTCCCGCCCAATCAGAGTCCGTGAATCCATGAAGTTGGATATCACTGGATGCGGTATATCTCAAGCCATAGTTTATTTTCCCATGGATATATCTTAATACATTCTTTGCAACTATCCAATGTTCATGTCTTGGTTCCACCTGGAACTGGCTTATTGTATTTATGGAAAAGCAAATGTCTGGTCGAGTATTTACCAAATACATCAATGACCCAATTAGTTGTCGATATAGAGATGGGTCTACTGGATCAGAATCTGTATCTTTCACTTTTATTATATCTGCATTCATAGGAGTGTCCATGGACTTACAATTGATAAAATGGATTTACATTTCATCATTCCAAATTTCTGAAGGATATTGATTGCATACTTTCTTTGTCAAAGGAATACTTCACCATGCTTACACGCCATACTTCTAGTCCCAGTAATGCATAGGACACAGATCTTTCATGTCAAATTGAAGCTAATTTCTTCTTGCAGACGATGAGGAGCTTCCTTCACGTTGTTCGGTGGTCGTCAACATATAGTAGTAGGATTACAGGTGCATTGTCCATGTCTTTATAGTAAAGGTTTGGATCACGATAACTGGGAGAAGCCAGTATCATTAGATAACGTCCATTCGGCATACCGGCCTTGGAGCTTCGTTGAGTCCATGTAGAGATTTGACTGATACAAATGTGATTGTCTCTAGAATGTACCTCAAAGCCTTGAGTTTGAACAACATATACTTCTTCTTCAATAGCTCCATTGAGGAAGAACCATCTTTACATCTATCGATGTAGTTCCATCCCATGGAAGTGACAAGAGATATGATAGCTCGATGGAATTATATATAGCCACCGGAGCAAACGTTTCATCATAATCTTTTCCCTCTTCAGGGAGAACCCTCTAGCTATGAATCTTGCCTTGTATTTATCCATAACTTGTTTACATGTTTGATCTTGTACACCGATTTTGAAGTTACCAACAATTTTTCTTTAGGTCTTGGTGCGATTTCCCATACCTCATTTTTCATAATGGTTGATGCTCTTCGGGTCATAGCTTCTTTCCGTGCCCTTTTTGACTGCCTATTTCCGTATGGTAGGTTCTAATGGCATCTAGAAGCTTCATCATGCTGTGCTCCATAACGAGAATCTTGGGTCTTTTGGTCTTAAATGTTCCTTCTGGAACCTTGGTTCTTTCTACGTCTTGTAAGGTATCTTCAAGCCAATCTAGTCTTTTCTTTGTCTTAGGTATGATATCCGAATCAATGTTTTCTATGGCTCCATGGGATGATGGTGGTTCCCTTTTTCATTTTCGTTTTCTATGCTTTCTTCGTTTGGTTGTTCAATATCTTCTAGTTTCTTCTATGGATTTATTGAGCCATCTTCTCATTGAATGTTATGTCTCGGCTAACTTGATCTTGTTGTTTTGGAATATATATTCCTGTATTTGGATGAATCATTGTATCCACGAATATCCCTTTATTTCACGAAGGGTTCTAGTTTACTCCTCTTGTCCTTGGGAATGTAGGAGTAAATGGGACTTCCAAATATTCTTAGATTTTCCATTAGGTTTCTTACCTGAGAAAGATTCTTACGGTGTCATGTCCTTCAATATCACATGAGGAAGTTACATTCCTACACATATATTGTTGTCATTCTTTGCTTCTCAGCATAAGAACATGGATAGACTAGCTGGCGTTTAGTAGGGCTTACCGGTTTCTTCAATGGATACGTTCTTTCTTTTTGCTACACATTTTGTTGAGGATTATGAGAACAATCAGCTCCCTCCTAATACCTGTATCCAATTCTTGGTCTGTGAATTCCTTTTGATGTGTATTCTCCACCATTATTAGTTCTTAGCATCTTGATCTTCTTCTTAGTGAGGATTTTCTACTTTTGCTTTGAACTCTTGAAACTTCTTGAATACTTTGTCTTTTGTCCTTAGTAGATATAACCAAGTCTTTCTTGAATAGTCATCTATGAAGATTACTTAGTAAAGATATCCTCCTAGAGAATTTTAAGCATCAAGCGCGTAAACATCCTAAGTTAATGGAATCCTAAGTCTCCTTAGATCAGTAAACATCTAAGTGTATCAGATCTAGAATCTCCTTAGATCTGTTGTTGCTGCTTGGGAATGGTTTCTTGATATTCTTCCCAAGAGCACATCCTTTGCAAATTCCTTCATGTGTAGACTGAAACTCTGGTATTCCTTCAACCATCCTTTTGAGAAAGGGAAATGCTTGATAGTTAATGTGAGCGTACCTTCTGTGCCAAAGATCATTGGGATTGACTTCGTTGTGTAGAAGAGCTTCTTCATTTTTTTCTAGTATTCTATACATATTTTCTTCATGACTTCCAATAACCCTAGCATTCTCTATGCTAGAGTCTTTATGCCATGATAACACCTTTCCATCCATGAAATCTATTCTGTTTCCCTTAGCTTCTAGGAAAGATATCGATACAAGATTCTTTTCTAAACCAGGTACATATAAAACATTGCTTAAGTGAACATAGTTACCTATTTTCATTTTGATGGAGGTCATCAAAATCCTTCCACGGGGTAAGTGGTTTTGTCTCCAAGATCTACCTTGTACGAGGTCTTCTTCTCATTTAGATTTGAGATTCTGGATTGATCTCATGTCATGTGCCTAGAAGCTGCACTATCGATTATCCACATGTCATCTTCAATTGTTCCAGTAAGTGCTGAGTAGTGTAAAAGACTGATCATTTCACTCATGTCTTCGGTTGACTGGTAACTGGTCATGCCTTGATCCAAAACTTCAACTTCATCGTTTCTGTCTTTTGAGAGAGCCAAAAGGTGTGCTGAGTTAGGGCGCATCTAAATATCTTCTTTTGAGTGAGATGCTCCATCACAAGGTGTCAGATATGAGATTAGGGTTTCTGCAACTGCTTCTGCTAGTAACCCTAGCGACAGTGTCTTTGGAAGTTGCTCCTGCTAGTAACCCTAGCAGAAGTTCCTCAACGAGCTCAATATCCTAGCAACTATGCTTCCTTCCAACGTTTAGACTAAATGAAGGAGGTGTGGGCCCATAACCTGTTAGAATATAAAAGATTGTGCTCATTTTAACATTGACAATACCCTTGTCACCAAACCATAGGACGAAGCCACCCTCCGAGCAACTTGACCTTGATAGAGAAAAGAATCCTGGTAGCAATCCAATAGCTAAGAGAGGCCAATGCACCAAGCAAGAAGTAACCAAGCTGAACAAATAGTCTCACCCAAAAAATGGGGCAATACCTTCCCCAGGACTTACGCACAAAATTGCTGGATTGCAGTGCATAGAAACTGCTCTCTGCAATTCTGAGAAGTGTGTATAATGAGATATTGGCACGCTGTATTTATAGTAATTTTGGCAGACTTGCCTGGGCCGAATTCTCCTTCTGGGTACTAATTAATTCATATTAATTATATTTCTGCAGCTGACATCTTGTCTAGGGTTTCCTTCATTTCTTTTCTTCCTTCTGGAACATTCTAATCTTGTCAAAGGTCACAACAGAGGTTCATACCTACCAAAGCTACCATAATATCAACAATTTGTTGTACCAAGATTTGCCTCACCCTATGAAATCTTGCACAGAAGGCCTTTTTCCATTTCCTTGTGTAGACTTATCATCCATGTTTGTAAATCCCAGAACTAAAAATACATATTTTTCCACATGTATGCACCTTGCCTACTACACAACATGCATATATGCAGGATGCACCACTACAACCCGCGTACATTGGGATTTGTGCCCCAAAATGAAAATTGGTGTCGGGTTTCCATGTCATGACAGGAGATCCATGATCCTTGGCCTTCCATATACTGGAAATGTTTCGATTCGGTCCTTCAGTTCCATTTGAAGGCTATAAATGGGCCAATTTTGAGCTATGGAAAAGAGGAGAAAGAATTGAACTTTGAGAGAAACTTTACTCTGGAGAAATTATTTACTTCATATTGAGTCTGCATCCCTTTGTCCTTGAAGTCTGAATACAATGTTCAACCCCCAAGATCTTCCCTTATTGATTGAGAAATTTATTGTCTCTCTTCTATGAGCTTGCCTTTGGTCGAGGATTGAAGTGGTGGAGGCCTAGCTGGAAGGAACTTAGTTTCTCGGTTCCAAACCATGCCGACACAGAAGTTTGTAACATTTTCACTTATGCTGATCATATATTAATAGAAGTACTCTTTTCCCATCCAATTGATATCTTTCAAATATTTGAATTATTATTCCATGGGCATATTTGTCATGTTTATTAGTAGATTATGCTATTGAATGTGATAACATCATGTATTATCACCATATGCTTTCTTTGCTTGGTTGTTGAGGACTAGTTGCAGGTATATTGCTTTAGGTCAAGTTCTCAAAGGTGGACTTCATTGAACTTCTGGATGAGGTAGGCCTTTTATCTTGTCTTGCTAGCATATTCATTTATATAGCATACTTGAGAATAGAGTTGATTTCTACAGTCATTTCTGTCTGTTGTGGTTTACCCTAGCCATAGAGAGATTTTCCTCGTAAAATCCGAGGGTCCAAAGACTCGGCTCTTTGGGGGATTCATGATGTGAGGAGTTGGTAAGCTCTGAATCCCAGAGTTGTGAAGTAACATGAGCCGTGGATATACAAATCTATGTGGAAAGACCTCGACTACGAGATTTGAAATAAGATAGAAGGCCCTATGCCTGGGGCTAATGTGGTTCACTGACGTCATCCAGGGTGACTTGGACCTGGAACTAAGGTGCCATGTGTCACCAAGATATGGACGATTTATATACTTCTTATTCCTAATAGAGCATGACATGTGTCACCCCCTAATGAGGACACATGTCACCCCTGGCCCTCACCATGTGTTCACCTCTGGTTCGTACCTACCTAGCCAACGTGGTTGGTAATGTGACCAGGATTCTGGGAGTCTAATATTTCATGAGTTTGGAAAATTTGGGGCATAGTATAGTAAAGGGATGTTCAACGTCGATCACTGAATGACAAACATTCAATGTCGATCACCGAATGTCAAATGTTCAATGTCGATCGTCGATTAAAGAACGATGAAATATAGAATGTCGATCGCTGAAACATAAAACATCGATTGTCGATTGTCTATCATTGAAACATAGAATGTTGAACGCCAATCTTTGAATGGCCAAGGCCGCGTGGAGAGATTTCAGAAATTTGAGGAGTAAGAAAAGGGGTGTTCAACGCTAAATGGCGAAGAACCCAACTAGTAACTCCAGGATAACTTCGAGAGGCAATAAATTGTAGACCAGAGCTCAAATTTTAGTGTGGTGGTGACTATTAGAAAGATCATGGAGAACAATAGCCAATGGAAATCCCGAAATTAAGAATTGAGATAGTTAGGAAAAAAAATTATGATGTCCCACCCCTTAAAATAATATTTAGGGGTTGGGTGTGTTACAAATTGGTAACAGAGCATGGAAACAACACTTGGCTTCGTTGGGCTCATGGACGAGTCACATAAAAATATTATTAGAGAACTTTATGGGGTAACACCCTACCTCACCCCCCCTTCTATAAGAAACTTTTTTGAAGCTCTATTGAAGAGAGGAACTAAACCTTCTACTATTGATAGATGTTTTGGAAGTCTGCATTGTATGTTGCTAACTTTTCCAAATAAAGAAGACGACTTCACTTTGCAATGATATGTGTTGTTCATGAATTGGTAGATCAGTAACTAACAAAAAATGTTTTATCAACACTCAAGGAGTCAGTGAACAGTAAGAAAACTACAACGTAAGGGATGGTTACACACCATGAATTGAGGGAGACCTCCCACAATGGAGAGGAAGAATATGATGAAAGGAGGGCGGTGGAAACCCCTCCATATTTGGATGAAATTGTAAGAAGCCTCATGGCAGAATTATAGAGTTGTAAGGATGAAAATGAAAGCCTGATAAAGGGGAAGGAAAAGAAGACTAAAATTAATGCATTCCTACTGCAAATTCTATTAGATATACAAAGGAAACTACAACATGGTCCAACTTCCAGTCATGTGGACATGCATCATACTAATAAAAATCCAAGTCCACCCAAGACACAAAAACATGGTTCGAAAAGTGGCCACACCAGGAGGATAACCTCAAGGAAGGCCCAACGTGGAGCCAAGAGACACTCACCGAAATATTCCTTTGAAGAAACTAACAAATCCAAGGGATATTCTAGTGGAAAAACTAGTTCCAATTCCCAGACAAGAAGAAAGAAGAGGAAACAATTCAAGAGTCATGACCCTGAAGAGTTCAAGAAATCCAAACCACCCACCTTTGATGGAGATATTAAGAAGGGGGAAGAAGAATAAGTTTGACTACTCGGCTTGAAGAAGTACTTCAAAGTCCATGACTACTCTGAAAACTTAAAGGCTCAGATAGCCATTTTTAACCTAAATGGGAAAGCTTCCATTTGGTGGGGAGGACCTTAGGAATGTGAAAGGAATCCATGAGAAGGACTTGTCATGGAAAGAATTTGAGAAATACTTCAAGAATAAGTATCTGTCAGAAAATTACTTTGATGGGAAGACCAAGGAGTTATATGAACTCAAGATGGGACAACTCACCATAGATGAATATATCAAAACATTTCTTGAGCTAATGAGGTATGTTCCCTACATAAAGGATGAAAAGTAAATATGCAACGATTTATTAGTGGATTACCTTGGTCCTACCAGGACATAATTGAGTTTGATGAGCCAAAGAATTTAGAAGATATTATTTGAAAGGCAAGGTATTTCTATGAGCAATTCAAGAATAAGACAGAACCCCATGAAGAATGGAAGAAGAAAACAAATTCGGGATTCAAGAAGAAGGGTTTTAAATCCTTGAGATTTAAGAACCATGGGAAGATCTCTAGGATGAGCCTTCCTACCATAAGTTTGTATCAGAAAAAATTTCCATCTTAGAGTGGAAATAAACCATTCAAAGCAGTTCCAAGTAAGACTCATAACACAAAGAGAGAACCCTTGAAATGTTGGGGTTGTGGAGAGGAACATCTGTTGAGGGACTGTTTGCATAGGCAACATAACAATAAGAGGGTTTACAACATCTAAGAGGCTACCAAAGTCAATGATGTGGCTAGGAGCATGACACAAAACTATGCAGCCTTAGATAATAGACAAGCTGACCACCAAGCTTTAGTGGTAGAGATGGAAGGTACGATTTCCAACCATCCTGTTTCCATTTTAATTAACCCTGGTTCTAATTTGAGTTATGCTACCCCTCAAACTATTGAGAAATGTAAATTACAACAAATTAAACATGTTAAATCATGGCTGGTACAACTAGACATTGGAACCAAAAGAAAAGTGACAGAGGTCATACCAACATGGAAATTCATTATAAGTGGGTTGCCCACCCAAGTGAACCTAAACATACTTCCTTTAGGATATTATGACCTACTGATTGGAATGGACTGGTTGGCTTCCCACAAAACCAAGTTGGACTGTTACATAAAAACCTTGGAGTGTGAAAATAAAGAAGGAAGAAGGGTAACCCTACAAGGGATTCAAAGGCCTGTCTCAGTGAGACAAATATCATCCCTCCAAGTGAAGCAATATTGCAGAAAGGGATGTCCATTGTATGCAATACAAGTGTTGAACTTTTGAGCATGAAAAACCCATCCTAGAGAACCATTCCATATTAAGAGAATATAAAGATGTATTCCTAGAAGAGGTGCCAGGTCTACCTCCAAGAAGGGATATTGACTTTTCTATAGAATTTGTACTAGGAGTGGTGCCAATGTCTAGAACACCCTATAGAATGAGTACACCATAGCTAGTTGAGCTCAAACTACAAATGAAGGAGATTTGGGACAAAGTCTAGATTCAACCTAGCGTGTCTCCATGGGGATAACTAGCCTTGTTTTTGAAAAAGAAAGATGGCACACTCAAATTGTGCATATATTATAGATAGCTCAATAAAATGACCATCAAGAATAAGTATCCCTTTCCAAGGATCGATGACTTGTTTGACCAATTAAGGGGTGCTACAATCTTCTCCAAGATTGACTTAAGGTATGGATACCTTCAGGTCTGAATTAAATATGAAGACATCCACAATACAACCTTTAGGACAAGATATGGTAACTATGAATTTGTGGTGGTGCCATTTGGGCTTATCAACGCACCAACCAATTTTATGTGCTTAATGAATAACGTATTGAGAAATTTATTAGATAGGTTTGTGTTGGTTTTCATTGATGATATCCTAATATATTCCAAGAATAGGGAAGAAGTGTTAGCCACAGTGAAGGCACATAATGTTTTCCATGTTTCTTTATTAAATAAGTATGTACATGATTCTAATCATATTATTGACTGGTCTGTGATTCAGGTGGAACCCGAGGAAGAATTTCTTCCAGAACCTCAATGCATAATAGACAGGAAGGAAACCCCACTCAAGAATAAAACCATTGCACAAGTAAAGGTGTAGTGGAAACACTTTGGCCCAGATGAGGCTACATGGGAAATGGAGGATGCCATGAAACAAGCATATCCATTTTTGTTTACTTCTGTACATACGGAGCACATCGACAGATAGAACATCGAGGATGATGTTCCTTTAAGGGGGAGGGGATTGTAATACCCATGTTTCCCCCAGTTTGTAAATATAACTATAACTGGCCAAGAGATTGTGGCAGACTAAATATGTGTGAATGTTTGATTTGATGAACCTTTGTATAAAAGGGCCAATGTATGAATTTTATTTTATTAATAGAAAATGGTTATGTGTTGCACAACTGCTGAAAGGGGGGAGTTTTCCAAGATAGACCATGGATGCTATGAGAGAGATGGTGAGGGAAACCAATAATGGTTGATATGACCCTCACCAAACCAGTACTTACTAGATGTAATTTCTCAAGAGTCCTCTGACCCATAAATGAATTACCAGTCAGGATGGTAGTTCAAAGGCCCTCCTCAAGAGTTAATGAGGAGATGGGGCAGGGTACCCATTTTTAAGGCTTCTAGGATTGACCACGAGTTGGGGATTTAGAGCCATGCAACCTTGCTGAGGAAGGAAATAAAGGAAGTAATTTGGGGGACATAGGTAGATCTGCAAAAAAAAACTGAGTAGAGAAAAACAATCTCCAGAAGAAAAGAGAGCATGTTTTCAACTCTAGAGTTGAGAGAAAAGCTGAGAAGCAAGATCATTTTGGTTGTAAGAATCCATGGGTAGGATATCCCTACAATACGATAAACGAGGCTGATGAGTGACTGAGGAAGTGCTCGTACATACCTCATTTCTTGGTTTAGAGAAAGCCCGTTGCCAAGGTCTTGTGGGAGGAGGAGAGTAACCTCCGTCCCTGACTATCGTAGAGCAAGGAGAAAGAATATCTCTCAAGGAATCATGGTCTAGCTTGGAGTTGGCCAACGGTAAATCCATCAGGAGTGGTTGTGCCTATGGTTGGGTGGAAAAAAACACCCCTTTTAGCAGTTGCTTCACATTATCTAGTTCTGATAAGTATTTTCATACTCTGTGTAATACATTGGATGTGACGATTGAATATCTATGTTTATGGTTAAGTCTTGCAGTGTTTGAACAATTATTAGAAATTATCATTTTCTTCTATAAACTTCTATATTTACATGGTCTTTGATTTACCTCATTTTAGTCACTAGAGAATTATGGGATGTGAATTCGTAGGAGAGTTGGGGTAGGATTAACTGAAACGTCTAAGTCCTGCCGATCCTTTGAGTTTACTTACTGGGAATGCCATATTCAACTCTGTGGGAGAAGGGAATTTCCTTCATACATTCCACCCATGTGATCTCGAGGGCTCATACCCATGGCCTTAATCAAGTATCAACTAAGAGCTGAGTGTAGCCCGAAATGTCAATGTGATCCCATATGACCCAGGGTTGGAAACCCCTCACTAAGCCTGAAAGGAGTGAAACTACTTTGCCTTTGGGACTTCGGGACTTATGACTCCACAACCCTAAAAAATAGCTGAAGGATGGAGTCGCAAATTGATGAGGGCCATAGATCTGGGAATCCAGTGGAGTTCTCTCTCATTTGTTAGATTAGACTTAGGAAGGGGTAGCATTAAGTACTACGACGAAGTCCCACTTGGGGAGAATATAGGTAGTCTTGATTCAGATTTAGGAATGGAACGAACTGATTAATAGTTTGAATACAATAAACACATAGATAAGAAGAATAACACAAATATACATTGAAAAATATCTTCTATTAAATAATGAAATAGGCTGAAACTGTAAAACTGCAAAACTGAAACTTGCTCGAATGGTGGTAGCTATCTATGAGAAGAGGTGTGGTTTCTACGTGTATCTATAGGAGAATAATGGATTACAATGAGGCTCTAGAGGGCCTTTACATATTACTCATGAATTCCAAAACCCTAGACATCCAAAAACCTAACCCTAGAAGGTGAAACGCCAAAAGTCATGTGGGCCCTATGGGTAAGTTGGTGTAATTTGGTACCTCAACTTCCTAGGGTCATAACTTTTGCATACGACCTCCATTTTAGGTGCATGATAGCCCATTGAAAAGGTATTTCAGAGAGCTACACATTACACCATCAAACTCTAACTCTGTTTATAGTTTGACTTTGGCAAGTCAAGAAAACAATGTTTAGGGCCCCAAAACATCCCTAGAAGTACAACAAGATGTGATGACATGAAAAATTACAAAATAATCTAGTTGGAATAGGCGAGAGGCCACTCGTATCCATTTGGAGAATGTGTGAGGATTCATACATCCCCATAAGTGTAGAACTAACAATTATAAATTAGTACAGAAAGAAGTGTTGAATAAAAAACAGACACAAGGAGCTAGTTGGAATAGGTGGGTGGCCAACGATATCCACCTGGATCAATACTCCCCCCTTAGGAAGCAATGGTCTCCATTGCGTTGAGTTATTCCATCAGGTGAGGAAACTTCTGCTGGATTTGGCCCTGAGTGAGCCACTTGCCTTGGTGTAGGAGTTTCCCTGCCTTGACAACCTGATAAAGATGGATCTGCTGCTAGCGAGTGCGCTTTCTCTGTGTGTCCACTATATGATCAGTGGATGCTTGTTCCATGCAGTTAGGGTTGAGCTCTATTGGTGTCAACTGTTCGACCATCTCAGAGGTGTCCAATAATGGTGGAAAATATGGCCGAAAGAGGTCCATATTGAATACTGGATGCAAACCAAGGAAGGGTGGAGTGTTGAGATCAAAATAATTTCTACCCATAGCCTTGGTGATAGTTTAAGGCCCATAATGAAGTGGACGAAGCTGTCGATGGGGCCTGAAGAAACACTCCTTCTGCAAATGTAACCAAACTTTGTCGCCAACCTAAAACTGGTGTGGTACTCTGTGTTTATAATAGCATTTCTTGTACTTAGCATTTGATTTATGCAAAATCTCTTGGACATGTTGGTGGATGTGTTGAATCCGCTCAATGAATATGGTGGCTTTGTTGACCACAGACTGATCAGGGGAAGGGTCTGTCTATGCGGTGGCAAGAGGAAGTGCAACATCAATGGGTCCCAAGGGTTGGAATCCAGACCCATCTGAAATGGGATATGGCTGGTGGAACTATGGAGAGCCTTGCTATAACTATGTTGGACATATGGGAGACTCTCGTCCCATGTACGAGGATGCTTAGAATTGTACATTCGAAGGATGTGCACAGTCATCCGATTAACAAAATCGATTTGGACATTAGTTTGGGGGTGGAAAGAAGTGGATTTCATGAGCTTGGTGTCCAACAAAAACCAAGGACTCGACCAAAAGGTTCTAAGGAACCTGCTGTCTTGGTTAGAGATGATGGTCTATGGTATCCCAAAGTGAACCCAAACTCGTTCGAAGAAGAGCTTGGCAGTATCTGCCACTGTAACATTCTTCTTGCAGGCTGTGAGGATGGCCATCTTCAAAATTTGATCAACGACCATAAACACAAAGTCATTTTCGTGCTTGGTGGATGGAAAACCAGACATGTAATCCATGGAGATGGATTCCCACGGCTTCTCTGGAATAGGAAGAGGGGTGTATAAGCCTTTCTTCTTTATGGATGGCTTGGCAATGGCATAGGAAGTGCAAGATATGATATACTTGCTGACATCCTGTCAAATTTTTGGCCAATAAAAATGGTTCTGAAGAACAACCAAAGTTTTCTCTACGCCAAAATGTCTTGCCACTTGACTGTAGTGGGATTCCCAAATCAACTTTCCACGCTTTCTTGTAGGAACACAGAGATGGACCAGGTGGCATAAGAGTCTGTCCTGAATGTTAAAATCAATGACAGTGGTGTCGATACCTAAGAGATGATATGTGGTGTCAAAGTATGGATCTTGCTGGTAAAGTTGGGGCCACTCTGATGTTTTGTGTCCACATGGATGGAGCACAGTGGTAAGTGCAGCCACATGAGGCTGACTGAGGTAGTCAATGACACAATTGGAGATACTTGTCTTATACTTGATGTTGAGATGGAATTGGTGCAAGTTGGTGGATCACTTCTTATGGTGGTCGTTCTACAATTTCCCTTGTGTCTGTATGAATTGCAAAGGATTGTGATCAGTGTGTATGATCATCTCTGTCCACAGAATGTAATGTTTCCATTGATGACAAGCTTGTACAATGGAATACATTTCCTCATCATAGGTGGGGTATTTCTAGATAGTAACAGAGAGTGTCTCACTATGGTATGCCACGATATGCCCATGCTAAGTGAGAACTGTGCCCACATCATAGTCAGATGAATTAGTCTCAATATCGAATGGTTGTTGCAGATCAGGTAAGGAGAGGACTGGAGTTGAGCACAAATGATGTTTAAGATATTCGAATGCTCGTTGATGCTCCTTCCCCAACATGAAATTGGCCCTACCACCTCCCTAGGTCACCTGGCTAAGGGCCCATGCAGTATGGGAGAATCCCAACACGAACCATTGGTAAAAAATGGTGAGTTCCAAGAATCTCCAAAGCTCGGTCAGTGTGGTCGGTGTTGGCTAGTCACAGATGACTTGGATCTTAGTTGGATCAAAATGTACCCCATGCTCATCAACAATGTAGCCCAGGTATTGGAACCTGTTCGTGCCAAAAGAACATTTTTCCAAGTTGGAATAAAGCTTGTGTTGTCGCAGAGTGCTCAAAACCTGCTGAATATGCTGCATGTGCTCCTCCCACGTTCTGTTGAAGATGAGGATGTCATCCAATTACACTACCACAAAGGAGTTGGTGAAGGGTCTCAATACATTTTCCATCAACCGAATGAAAGTGGCTAGTGCATTTGTTAAGCCAAAGGGAATGACTAGCCATTCGTAGAGACCTTACTTAGACTTGAAGGCTGTCTTCTAGAAATCAGTTGGTTCGATGGGAACCTGGTGGTAGCCAGAATTCAAGTCAATCTTGCTGAATAATTCCCCCCCCTTGAGTTCATCAAGAAGGTCATCAATCTTGGGAATGGGGTAGCAGTTCTTGACTGTAATTTTTTTTAAGGCTCTGTAATCAATGAAGAGTCACCAAGTCCTGTCCTTCTTCTGCACCAGTATAATCGGGCTTCGCAAGGGAAGGAGCTGGGTCTAATGTTCCCCTTTTGAAGCAACTCTTGGATCTGACGCCTGATTTCATCATTCTCCATCAGCGAGCACCTATAGACTGGTCCATTAGGGAGAGGTGCGCTGGGGTTCAGATCAATTGGATGCTTGAGTTGGCAGTGTGTCAGTACCCTTGTAGCTAAGACAAATATGTCTATGTATTCTTCCATAATCCCATCCACTTGCTTCTACTGAAAAGAGAGGCGTTGTGTAGAGGGCATAGATGTGGTGGCGACCTTCTTCTTACTGTGAGCACGGATCACAAATAAGACAAACTTCATGGTCTGTGAAATGACCTTACTGCATTGCTTAGCAGAGATTAAAGAAATAATAGTAGGCGGTGCCACTTCTAGGATCCTCTACAATTTTCTACCCAAAGTAATAATAACATTGTAGGGTCTAGACTCATGCACAACATGACACTTCCACAAATATGGTTGTCCTAAAAGAACATCACAAACTTGAAGGGAAGAAATATCACATAGTACCTCATCTTTGAAAGGCTTGATGCCATAGGGAAAATGACACTGTTGGCTAACACGAAGATCTCCTCCTTGATGAAGCCAACCGATGGTGTAGGGATGCGGGTGTGTTGTCATTGGTAGGTTCATCTGCTTGATGACCTCTGCTAAAATCAGGTTCTTCTGACTACCACTGTCAAGAATGAAATGAATAAGAGCCCCTTTGACCCATGTCTGTGAGTGAAAGAGGCGTTCCCCTTCCTATGGTTTTTTTGGTTTGCTTGGCGGACTTTGGTGGTAGCGACCTTGGCACTAGTTTCAACATTGATAATACGCTTCCCTCCTTAAGGATTTGACTCATAATCAGAATCGACATCTGACTCAAAAGCCTTCATCTCGACCATGAGGGACTTCTTGGAGCAACATTCGTTGGTGTTGTGCCAAGGAATGTTATGGTACTCACACCATTTTCTCATGTCCTTCTTCATATTCTCATTGCCCTGTTTGTGTTGCATCTTGGATAGATTTTCTTGAGGGAAACCATATCGACTCAGTCCCCTACTGTGTGGGTTACGGTTTCCTTTTCCTTGCTTCGACCGTGAGGGGTTTGCAGATCCAAACTCTCCACGTTTATGTTTAAATTTCTGCTCAATCTTGACAACGTATCTATAAATTATGCCCAATGAGGCGATGTACAGGAAATCCATTTATGTTTGAATGTTTCTATGCAAAAAACCAAGATATTTGAGCACCATATGACACTCATAATATTTGATACCCAATTTGGTGCATAGTTTATGGAACATATTGGTGAAGTCTGGTACTGTCTGGTCCCTTTCTTGACGTAGGGTGGTCCATCTGGTGTACTGGTCCTTGTAGCTTCCGACAGAGTAAGATTCTTCTTTAATGGCGTCCCAGAAGGAATCCCATGTAGGGGCCACCACAAAAATTGCATATTCCTCCATGACCCTTTTCTTAGAGTAAGTATCTCACTAGTTTTTAACATGGGGAACGACCTTCAGGAGTGCAAACATGATCTTTTCCCGATCAGAAAAATTGTGGACCGAAAAATATCCTTCAAGCAGATTCAACCATTTATATACAACATCTGCATTTATCAGTCCTTCAAATAATGGAATATCAAAATTTACCTGTACCTTGAAGGGGAATGCATGGCCACCTGATGAAGATGCTTCTCCTGTGGGCAATCGTCGAAGGATCTGCATGAATTTGTCCATAATTTTGTTCCTTTGTCGCGCGAGGTCTTCCTCGAGCAACATTTTAATAGGATCTCCTGCTCCATAATGTTTGTTTTCATATCCCATGGGTTGTTGTCAGGCTCAGTGCAACCAATCTCGTAATGTCTTGATTGGTTCGAGTCCCAACTTCTTGTACCCATCCCTTGTATGGGACATACACGAAGAAAAATAAACGAAGAGCAAACCACTTTGATACCACTGATCCAGATTTAGGAGTGGAATGAACTGATTAACATAATGGATATAATAAACACAAATATAGGAAGAATAACACAAATATCCACTGAACAATATCTTTTATTAAATAATGAAATAGGATGAAACTATAAAACTGCAGAACTAAAACTTGATCAAATGGTGGTAGCTATCTCCGATAAGAGATGTGGTTTCTACACGCATCCGTCTGAGAAAAATGGATTACAATGAGGCTCCAGAGGGCCTCTACATATTACTCATGAATGACAAAACCATAGACATCCAAAAACCTAACCCTAAAAGGTGAAACGCCCAAAGCCACGTGTGCCCTATGGGTAAGTTGGTGTAATTTGGTATGTAATGCCCCTTTCCAAATAGGAGCTCCAGAGAGGAGGCTTAATGGTCTAAACCACCCCGTTAGACTATATCCAAGGCCAAAGAGGGGTAAACAGGGTTACTAGAGGTCACTCCAGTCACATGTGTTATATTCAGAAAGCGACATTGAGCTAAAAAGGGTTAAAAGCGCTTTTAAGTCATTATGAGCTAAAAATAGAAGTCAACAGTGAATTAGGTTTCAGCAGTGATTTAGGGTTTTGGAAGTCAATAGTGAATTAGGGTTTTAACATGATTTAGGGTTTTGGAAAGCTATAAAGGAAGGGTCAGTGACCTAATTCATCATTATGCAGATTATGACTTGTCATTGAGGAGAAGAGACGCATATCAAGAGAGATAGTTCAGTGTATTCCAGGAGGAAGACACCAATTGGCTGATTTCGATGTTGAAAGACACACCCTAGTCACCGGGAAGATCATCCAGGTCTTCCATCATTCTTCATTGATTCTGCAGTGCTCCCATATTCCAGGTATTATCTTTTAGTTGCTTATTTGTATTCTGACTAAGATCCTTTTGTCTTTTGATATAGCTGAGTGTTGTTATTTTATTCATTCGCAGTTGCTTATTTGTATTCTAGCTAAGATCCTTTGTCTATTGATCTAGTCAAGTATTTTCAGTTTATTCAGCCGCATTCGACCATTTTTTAATCCACAGAGATATCATAATACAAAATTTGCAGTCCTTTGTCGCGTTTATTATTTGTATAATCATTTATATGCTACAAACCTTTGATCCTACACACACATTAGCATTGTTTCCTAGACTAGCCAAGTCAGGAACATTACAATGGTATCTGAGCTTTAGTCTTGCCAGCCTGTGACTAAAGATAATGAGTGTAGCAGAAGACCCAAAGGGCCATGAACAAGTAGGTGATGAATATGTCACTTACAATAGGCATCAGGAAAGAAGGCAAAGGCTTGATTTGCCCCCTTTTCCTCCTAGCTTAGAGGAAGAGGAAGAGGCACACAAAGAAGCAGAGAGAAGGGTAGAGAATGAGGCTAAGCGTGAGGCATAGAGGATGCTAGGAGATAGATATGAGTGACCAGAGGGCAGTGGAAAGGCCCCCATAGATCCATAGGCAACTTTCATGCAGGTTATCAACGATATGTTAGCTAGTCAACGGACCATGTCTTAGTCCTTGGCACAGGTGGTTAATAGATTGGATAGAGTGGGCACCCCAGATACACAAGTCCCACATGCAGCATAGGGGAACTCAAGAGCAGGTAGTAGACCCCAATCACCCTCTCGCACATACACCTATATGAGTAGGATTCCTAGACCCTTGTTTCCTAGTTTCCAGAGGGCACCCCCATTAGCAACACCACCACCGATAGCACAGAGGCCACCCACTCATGCCAACAACATTGCAAAGTATATGAGGGAGTATGCAACATTGGGTCATGACTTCCATCAGGACATGACCTTAGTCGAGTACTATGGACTCAGACTCAGGAACCTCCCTAGAGAGCTGCAGAGGGGAGGACCACAACACCAGCAGGGGCATAACCTCGATTTCATCTGAAAAGTTGGGAAACTCACCATCCCTTCTTTTGAAGGATTGTCCAAATACACCGCCATAGCTTGGGTACAGAAGCTAGACATGTATTACAAGCTCAACCAGATGACTGAGACAGAGGCCATCAATTTCACGACTTTACACTTGGAGGGCGAGGCACATGAGTGGTGGTATCATGGACTCATGAAATTGGGTCATAGTCGCATCATCTCCTATAGGGAGTTTACAGATAGGCTCATGGACAGGTTTGACAGGAAGGATCTTGAGATACACTTTAGGGATCTAGCCCAGTTGAGACAAACTGGCACAGTAGAGGCGTTCATCATAGAGTTTCAGTGGGTAGCCATGGCAGTGATAGATATATCAGAGCCCAGGTTGATCATGTTATTCACAGAAGGACTCACAGAGCCTTTGAGAGGATGGGTTAAAGCATACAGGCCTCCCACTTTGCAAGATGCCATCCTTCACACTCAATATCTGGCAGACTCAGTGACAAAGACTAAAACTTTCTCCAAACCATTTGTGCCCCAGATGGATCGAGACAGGAAACCATTCTAGAGAAAATGGAAGGGCAAGGAGAAGTTGGATGATGAGACTAGGCAAGAGCTTATGAGGAAGAAGCTTTGCTTCAGCTGCAGAGATCCTTGGGTCCCAAGCCACAGGTGCATGGGCAAGGGAGAGATTCATTATATTGAGGTAGCACCAAACATTGTGGACAGTGAGGAGGAGGAGCAGGATAGTGGATCCACTAGTTCAGAGGAGGAGTTAGCACCAGCAGAGGAGCAACTTCCAGGGTAGACCACCGACACCGGTAGGAGCCCATCCTCTAGTAGTCCTACAACCGCCAAAGTAGGCTAACAGGAGGAAACCAACAAAGGGAGGAATCATAACGATCCTTTCTGGTGTTCCCAGGTATGATACCCTCCGTATCAGAGGGATTATTCAGGGGCAATGGGAAATCACCCTGATAGATGGTGGGGCCACCCACAACTTCATCGATGCTTCACTAGTATCAATATGAACACTTCAGATAGAGGAGTTTGAGGGGTTTGATGTTGCAGTAGAAGATGGAAACATAGTGGAGTGTCTAGACAGAGTTCCAAACTTAAAGATGAAGTTAGGCAACTACACAGTGAGAGACACATTTTATGTGGTTGACTTATCGGACACAGATGTGGTGTTAGGAGTTCAGTGGATGATTACCTTGGGAAAAATCACTACCAACTACCAAACCTTACAAATGGGATTCAGAGATCAGGATGGGAAGAAGGTTGTTCTAAGAGGTATGTCGACGTGATCACCTAGGACAGTTTCAACCAAGAGGATGGAGAGGACATTCATACATGGGGAGGTATCATATGCCGCAGAATGCTTGATCACTACTCAGAAGGATTCAGAAGGTCGATAACAATACCACACAGAGATCAAGAATTTATTGCGACGACATCAGTAAGTCTTTGAGGCAGTTCCACCAGGGAGACCACCTGACAGGGGGTTTGAGCACACCATTGAGTTGGAGGAAGGGGCCAAACTTATGATCATCGCCCCCCCTATCGTCATCCTAGGAGGTTCAAGGATGAGATAGAGAAGGCAATCAAGGAATTTCTGGCGATGGGACACATCAGACTAAGCAAAAAGCGATTTGCTTCTTCAGTTGTCTTAGTTCTGAAGAAGGATGGAACCATGAGGATGTGCATTGATTACCGAGCCTTGAACAATAAAACCATCAAAAACCGGTACCCTATCCCACGCATTGAGGAGTTGATGTATGAATTGCATGGGGCAATTTTCTTCTCAAAAATTGATCTATGCTCTGGATATCATCAGATCAACATCCAAGAGCAGGACATAGAGAAGATGACATTTTGATGTCATTTTGGACACTTCGAGTTCCTAGTTATGCCATTTGGGCTAACCAATGCACCCACTACATTCCAGTCTTGCATGAACCATATATTCAGGGATTAGTTAAGGAAATCAGTCTTGGTTTTCTTCAATGACATCTTGATCTATAACCGGTCATGGCAAGAGCATATAAGGCACCTGGATGAGGTATTGAGCATCATGGAGGCACAGTCATTATATGACAAAGAGTCTAAGTGCGAGTTTGGTATGATAGAGCTACTTTACTTAGGCTACATCATCAGTGCACAGGGGGTACAGGTGCACCAAGAGAAGATCAAGGCCATTTTGGATTGGTCGACGCCCAAGAACGTGACATAATTGAGGAGCTTCTTCGGGCTGTGCAACTATTACAGGTGGTCCGTCCAGGGTTTTTCTCAGCTTAGAGCACTGCTGGAATATCTTACCAAGCATGGGGCCTTCATATTGACCAATAAATCATAGAAAGGCTTTGATCACATGAAGGAAGTCATGGGCACTTGTCTAGTGTTGGCACTACCAGACTTCACCTTGCCATTTGTACTAGAGTGTGACGCATCCGGTGAAGGGATCAATGCAGTTTTGACGCAGGGAGGACACCCCATTGTATTTGAGAGCCATAAGCTTAGTCAACCTGAGAGGTTGTACTCCATTTATGACAAGGAAATGTTGGCAATCATGCATGCCTTGACCAAGTTTAGACAATATTTGGTGGGCAACAAATTCGTGGTCAAGACCGATCACAAGAGTTTGAAGTATTTCCTTGAGCAAAAGGACCTTAGTGAGGGCCAACATAAATGGGTGATGAAGGTACAGGAATTCTACTTTGACATAGAGTATGTCAAGGGGAAGAAGAACATTGTGGCCAATGCACTATCGAGGAGACCTGCATCATGTTCTTTGATGGAGATTTCAGAAGATTGGAAATCCCACTTGTTAGTGGAATATTCCAAGAACAAGTTCTCTTGTGAGGTGATGGATGGGAAAATACAGGATGAACGATATAGGGTCATTGACGATGTCATATTTTACA
>SNQJ01S0086106.1:54992-66470 GCA_010110895.2 Picea sitchensis | reverse complement strand
ATAGGGTTGCCTGCGAGAATCAAGGTTTCTCACACCCTACAATACATGTAGCCTGCGAACTCATCTTAAAAATATGTTTTATGGAAGAAGACAACAATCACTTTTCTTAGGCAAAAGGTCCTTATGAGGGCCTAAACACACAACTATAGAGACACCACCAGAGTGACCAAAATAATGTGTAACAGAATGCCCCCCAAAGTATGAGGCTGGAACTCATGACAATCGAAATACTTTGTAAAATGCATGTGTGTTTCAGAAACAAGGATCACACCTAATCAGAAACCTACAAACAATCAAGCATCTGCAGAATATAATACCAGGTCTGAGGTAGGCATTCCCATGCTGAGACCACAAATGAATGAAATCATAAATGTAGGCCATGGCCACCAATCATACACTGTGGATCCATGTCATCAAAATAATACATAGCCACCAGGAATACACTGTGGATCTATGTAGAAAACTCAGATTAGGAAATAGCTATGCGGCATACAAAGTGGATTTATGTGTCAATACAAATCATAAATACTCCAGCGCAACCTAGGCCAAAAAGATGAGACCCAGGGTCTTCAATCCCGTCATCTGAAAAAGTACGAATCTAGCCATGTGATTACATGTGTCGAAGTCGAACATGGTAGAAACCACTCGATCACTGGTCATTGATGAAAACCCTTAACAAGTACAAGGGAAATCACCATTGATGTCAATGACTCCCAAGGTACCCAAGTACAATCTGAACGAATGTGAATAAATGAGATGAAGTCAAACACTCGATGAAATCTCTCGATCAGGGACCAATGATGTGAATCCACTGTCGAAAGAGAAGAGACCTACCATTAAGGCATGCAGGTTCTAAGGTACTAAATGATTTTTAAGTCTTATTCTCGGATAATGAGTTGGATTCGACGAAAAAATAATCATCACAGGAGGGCCTTGATGTATCCCCCATCAATGACACAAAATAAGTAATAGATTTTGAGGGTAAGTCAAAGTATGAATATGATTTGAAACAGACACAGGGAAGGCCGACATGGTAAGAATTGACAACTGTAGATGGCTGACTCAATGGAGGGCTTGTTTGGACTTCTCTTGAACATATGAACGACACGACAATGGTCTCGACAACATTGACTCAAAGACAACCCAAGATATGACCTTGTAGTAAGTCAGATGAGAGACAAATGGATTTCCCAACCCAGATTCAAATGACGAATAGGAGGTGTCATGTTCAAGAGTGACGCTTACTGCCATTAATACAAATACCAAAACACATCCCTTTCCCAAAATTTTCCCCACCATTGCTGGTGAGTGCCTCTTTATTTTTACACAAGATTGAGGAGGATAACATATTCTTGTTGATGTAAGCTCATCCTTTGCACGAGTCCCTCAGAGTATATTTAACGAACCCTAGGAAGGAGTGGTTCGGTCCCATAAGGGCCTTTCGATATTTGTTTAACGAGTCCAAAGATAGAAAACTCAAGGCTTTTTCATGTTTTGAGAGTCTGAAAAACACTTAAAGAGGACTCTCCCAGTTCCTTTTTCGTAAATTAGTTCGATGAGAAAAAAAAAGTGATAAACTATTGCTCATCAAATGTTTTCTTCAAATACTTTTACGAGCGTGAAAAGAACAAGATCGCTCGGCAATCTTTTCATTTTTATGGAGCGTGAAAATCGCTTAAATGATACTCCCTTATTTTCGTCATTTTCATGTTACCATGACGAGTATGAAAAGATGACAAAAGTATACTCGGTCATGTTCTCATGTATTTTCGAGCACGAGAATGAACAAAGACTGAGCTTGAGGTTTTTCCTACAAAACCCTAAAAAAGTATTCGTACATGTGACGAAAAAAAGAAAAAATACTCGTACACCGTCATTCAAGCTTCTAGTTCACCTGCCTACGAAAAACCATACTCACAAGGCTATTAGGGTATTAGGTTTTTAAACAAAATAATAAAAATAATATAAAAAATCATTAAGAAATAGTAAAAAAGTGAATAAATATGGGTAAAAAGCCCCTTTTACCATTTCATTGTTACTTTGCCAAAAACTTGTCCAACACACCTCTTTTTTTCTCCAAATTTCTTTGCTCGATTGTGGAATGTAGAAGCGATCATTTGGCAAATGGTTTCAGCCAATGAGGTAATCCCTTGATTCTTCAATTTTTTCATGGATTAAAATTGATTTTTATTGGCAAATTTAAGTGTTTGAGTCCATTTTAGGGCCGCTGGGTGCGCTCAGGCATTCTCGCAGGTGAGCCATTCGAGACCTGCGATAATATAAGATTCTCGCAGGTGGGCTTCAGTGCACCTGCGAGAATCTTGCACTGTGTGCAAGCTTCACCTGCAAGGGCCGAAAAATGGATTTTCATGAATGTTTTTACTCAATAAAAATTTATGCAAGAGGTTAAAACAAGTTGCTAACTTCCTTCTCATGGCTCCATTGTAGGTGTTGATCATCACGATGTTGGAATGGAGGTAAAGAGAACACGAAGAGGATGATTCCATTGCCGGAAATGATCCGGGTACATTTGTTGCCCTCCGAGAATGTGGGCTCTTAAAATTTTTCAGGATTCCGGGCATGAGAGCCCAACTCAGGTTGTTAGAGTACCTGGTCCACATGTGGGATGTGGATCAACAGGTATTTCATGTAGGGGTCCACATGCTTTCACTAGATATCAAAGATATCTATTTTCTGATGAGGTTGTCATGACGTGGATACCATGCTACTCTAACCAGAGGTAGAGGCGACAGACTTCCTATGAGTGAGTATGTTCACCAATATTGTGTTCCTAAGGTGGAGAGAAACAAGGGTAAGGTCTCCATCTGGGGTGTCCAAAATTTGACCTTGCGGACTATCTTGTTTACCATTGCATGCATGGGTGGGAGCACTGCTCCGCACATGGCTCTCCAGAGCTATTTCCAATATGCAATAGAGTGCACCGAGCCTTGGGTTTTCAATTGGTCGGATGCGGTTCTCCACAGTATGAAGAGGCAACTAACAAAGTGCATAAGGGGTGACTTGAAGCAGTTCGGGTATGGGTAACTTTTCGTGTCATTCTTCCTTGAGAGGGTCCCACTGCTGTGTCTATAGGTATATTGGGGTTTACTGGCCCCACAAGATGCGAGGATGCTGAGGTGGTGTAACCTCATGGCTCGACATGTAGCAGGGCCTATAATCAAATATAACGATTCATTTTTTGATTGGTTGAGGCCCTAGATGTTGATGATCGATGACTATGCATATGTCGGCTTGGATTTCCGAGGATATTTGGATTTGGTTCTGCCTAAGGATGCTTGGTGGGGTGACTTAGGTAAGAAGTACACATTTTGTTATTTTTAATGTTTTTTGCAAATTTTATTATATAAAATGTTTTTATGTTTTTGATCCAAGGACTAATAAAAAATTTCTTTTGACGACACAGATGTGGGGCCGTATCAACCTCCAGGAACGTCTCCCATTCATGGATGAGGAGAAGTGGCTCCAGTGGCAAGATGGGATGTTGAGGACTATGAGGCAGTTGAACAAAACTTAGAGGGACTGACTGCGGATGTCCTGGACATCGCTATTGAGGATATCCAAAGGCGTTATCAACGCCATACTATGGGCGTGTCTAAGTCTCTTAGTTGACTACCTCGTAGGGTAGCCTGAGTAGTTGTATGTTACTGTGAGCGTCATCCATGATGCTAATTTGTAGAATCCATGGGCTTCATATATTTTGATATTTTGGTCCTTGGAAATTTTTTTTTTGTAAAACTTTTGATTGTTATATATATATATATGCGGCTTCTATTGCCTTATTTCGTTTTGTATAATACATGTGATGTGTGATTGGTTTTATAAAAGTATTAGATATCTATCTAACACATAATTAGCTAAAGCATCAGTCAATGTATTTAGACATCTAGGATGTGTTGATATTCGATATAATCAAAATGATGTTCCAAGAGGCGAATTCGTAGATATACCTGCAATAAAGTAGGACTCTAGATAACATAGACATTACTTAACTGTAGCACTACTAGCTACAAATCAAGTCATATAACCAGGTGGAAGATACCAAGCGAAATAACATTAGTCAACAACTTGATGACGACGCTATATTCTGCGATATTATTGGTTGCATGACCGAGGAAAACACCTCGTAGACTGATAAGTTCATTTGTAGGTGCATAAATTGCCCATGCAATAGAATCAAGGTTCTCAGTGCTACGACTAGTGCCATCAGCGAAGCCAATGTGGGGTAGTGAAAACTATGGCAGCTGAAAACCAAGCACAATGCGAGGTAAGCGATTGAGGGTAGAAACCAAATAACGAAAAAGCACACTAAAGTAACACACAAAAGTATGATACAATAAAATACAATAACTCATGCACAAATGATCTAGGCATAGTACTTCTTTAAGTATATCCCATTTCTGGGTTCACTCAAAGGGATACCATCATAGTCCACCAAATCATAGGCTCCTTTCTCCAACACTCGTATAACGATATAAGGGCCTCGCCAAAGAGCCTCAAATTTTCCGGTTCCTAGCAAATCTCGATCTTGTTCATAAAGGAGAACTAGATCACCTTCAGAGAAAATGTGTGGCTTGACATGTTTTTCGTATTGGGCTTTGATGCGTTTCTTATGGGTTTCTATAACCAAGGTGGCATTGCGACGGGTTTCGTCTAGTTGCATAAGATACAACAGATGTTCTTCTTTAGCGGAAGTGTTTGGGATAAGTTCAATGGCTAGCTTTAGAGACAGTATCTCACATTCAATCGACAAGATGGCTTTGAGGCCATAAACTAACTGGAAAGGTGTAAACCCGGTAGCAGACTTGAAAGATGTCCGGTAATCCCACAATGCTGAAAACAACATCATGTGCCAACTTGTTTTATGAATCCCTATCATTCATCGAAGCATGGTAATGAGGACTTTGTTTATTGCTTCAACCTAGCCATTGGCCTGTGGGTAATAGGGCATTGAGTTTTCGTGGCGAAGACCCAACTTTTCGGTGAGTTCTGACATCAAGAAGTTTCTAAAGTGGCTACTGTGATCAGTAATGATAGCTTGAGGAACACCAAACTGAGCAATGATGTGATTGAATATGAATAGTACCATGGTCTTTCCGATATTTTTGAATGTAGGCATCACCTCGGCCCATTTTGTAAAATAATCTATGGCTATAACAATGTATCCATGCCCCCCGACCGAGTGAGGGTGACATGTCATGAAATCGATACCCCATTTCGCAAAAGGTCCAATGGAGACTATAGGGTGTAGAGGAGCAGGGTGTGATCATATTTTATTGTTCCAGGTTTGGCAAGCATGGAATTTTTGGACAACTATAATGCAATCGTTGAATAAAGAAGGCCAAAAATACCCAGCTCATAAGATCTTCTAGGTAGTAGCATACCCAGACATGTGACCACCACATGCTCTAGAATGACAACCATTCAAGGCTTTCTCAGCTTCATCAAAGGTGAGGCATCGTAAAAAAATGCAGTCAATCCCATGACGATAAAGAGTATCACCGAGGATAATATACTGATGGGCTTGGTAGCGTATTCGACGATGGTAAGTGCTAGAAAAATCGGGCCAGAAAGTCTGAGTGTGGAGATATATGATGATATCCCCATACTAAAGGTCATCAGAACTGATCAGAAAAAGGGATTCATCGGGTAATGAATCCTCTGCTACGTTTTTCATCTCAGAACAGGGAAGGTCGCATATCAATTCAACAAACACCAAGGACTTCTTGGACTTAGTGCGTTTAGATTCTAAGTCAAACTCCTGGAGTATTACAATCCATTTGGAGTATTTTCCCCCTAGCAATTGGCGTGTATGAATGTGCTGCATAGGGTTGCAGTTGGAAATCACAGTAGTCTTGCATAAAAGGATATAGTGTTGGAAACGTTGAACAGCTTGGAAGACGGCCAAGACCAGTTTTTCAACATGTAAATACTTGGTTTCGGTAGTCGTGAGACTCTGACTCAGATAATAAATAACATGTTCATCGTGAGAATCATCCTCCTGGACTAGAACCATAGCAATGGTGTAGTCTGAGGCTGCGAGATATAAGAAATAATCGTGACTGTAATCGGGTGGGAAACGTAGTGGGGTACGAGTTAAAGTCAGTTTTAAAGCATCAAAATATTTGTTGGTAGTGGTATCCCATACAAGCTTAGAACCTTTCTTGAGAAGTCGAGTAAATCCAAGAGTTAACTCAACATAGTTTGGGATGAAACAATGTAGAAAGTTTGCCTTCCCTTGCAAACTTTGTAGCTGACGAAGTGAGGAGGGAGGAGGGAGATTGAGAATCACCTCGAACTTCAAACGATCTACCCTGATCCCTTGACGTGAAACAATAAAGCCCATAAGTCGACCGGATTCTACACAAAAAAAACATTTGTGTGGATTTAAGCGTATACGGTAAAACCGACATTGGAGGAAAATGGCTCAGAGGTGTGCTGGATGATCGACACGGTGCATGGAATGAGCCAGTAGGTCATCGAGATATGGTTGGAAAATTTGATTTATATCATGAAAGGAATAAGACATAGCACATTGAAAATTCGCGTCGACATTCTTTAAACCAAAGGGTAGCTTACGGTAGGAAAAAGTGCCCCAAGGACAAATAAAAACAATCTTGTGTTGGTCGGCGGGTATGATATTGATTTGATTATATCTAGAGAAACCATCCATAAAAGAGAATATTTCACTCTTGGCACAATCATCGACGATATGGTCAATGAAGGGGGTGGGAAAGTTGTCTTTAGGACAAGCTTTGTTAATATCCATATAATCAACGCACACGCGGATCGTACCTTGTTTTTTGTTAACTGGAACAAGATTGGAAACCCAGTCAGTTAGAGCCACAGGGTAAATAAAGCTAGCTTTAAGAAGTTTCTCAACTTCAATCTTGATAGCAGCTGCTTTACGTGGGTGGACCGGATGAAGTTGTTTCCGGACAGGTTTAGCGCCCGGGTATGTCTTAATCTCGTGTACAACAATGTTGGGGTCAATACCAAGCATTTATTCATAGCTCCATGTGAAGACGTCGCGAAATTCTTGAAAAAGAGACTTGTAGGTGACAACTTCGTCATTGGAACATGAATCTATGATATGCACATTTTCGACAACTCTAGGTTTAATGGATATGTCGAGGGGGATGGTGGGTGAGATATTACTTAAGTTCCATTCGTAGAACATATCGTGTGTAGACTCGGGAACGGTAGAAATGACGACAATGGTCGACAGAGTCGAGATCTGTTGGTAACTCTCAATGGTGTATTATTCCAGGAAGAGAATGGAATGATGATGTCCATCGTCCCAAGGGGTATCTTCCATGGACATAACAGACATAATCATCTCGTCTGTAGGAAAAATGACATGGAAAGGATCCATAGATAGATCACCAAGAGAGGGGGTAGAAGGGGTTGTCGATTGAATGGCTTGATAAGTGGATTTGATCGGACTTAAATGCATTTGGTCACCATAGCGAAGATGATCACCAGGGTTGGGTACTATCCACGGGTTAGAAGACACATGGGTTTTGTGAATAGAGGTGGAAATCATGTTGATCGAGGTGACAAACGAATGTGGAATATAGGGTGGTGGAATGGGGAAAGTACCCATCAAAGAGGAATCTTTAAGAATACCCATGCCGACATTCTCATATCTAGGAGGGTTTTTCACAATGAAAGGAACATTGATGGTACATGTATCAGAGTTGAAGAAGGCCAATTGGTCCACCGTAATTACTTTTCCTTGATGTGGGAAATGTACAACACAGAAAAGAGTGGACACAACTGCACGCATGGAATCGATCCAGCTATGGCTAAGTAGAAGGTTGTAATCGAGAGGAGCGTCAAAGACATCAACTTCAATGTTGACCATTTTTCCTTCTAACGTAATAGGTAACGAAGGGAGGACACAGTAAGGCTTAAAACTAGAGCCATTAAATCTTTGAGCGTGTTGTGTGATTCGGTTAAAGGAGGAGAGCAGATGGATTTCCAGCAGGTAATAGACATGACACATGTCGAGGAACCGTCATCAATAACTGTTCTACAAATGTTCTTATCGGAGACAATAACTTGTATTTGAAATGCGAGTTGAGGGGGTAACCTTGGAATGTGATCTTCCAAGTCAAAAATTATTAAATTTGTATTTGTAGGGTCGATTCCACCAATAGCTTTCAATAGTGCCTTCCGTTGTGTGGGACAACTCTGAAGGACTTCGAGGGATGACATCGTGGATGGTGCATGGGCCAAATCTTCTACAATACTGTAGTTCTAGGTAACACATGCATGAGGATTGAAAGCAGACTTTCGAACAACACCCTTCGGGGGAGGGTGAAGAACTATGTCTAGGCTCGGTCCTTCGAGATGAAGAGGACCATTGGTAGGTGGAGCCGATGGAGATGGTTGGACCAAGGAAGGAGGTATTTCATCAACCTTCTCTTTGGAGGAAGAATAATCTTTGGATCGAGTGGTAAGTGTGACGTCATTCTTCTTTGAATCACTTGTACACATTAAGACATAGGATGTAGTGGAGGGGGAAGGTTGGTCATGAATGACCAATTGGTCCTGTTGTTGAGAAGGAAAGGGTTGTGACAACACAACTGGGGTAGGAGGTTTCAGGGTCCCTTGAAGGAACTTAGTAACCTCGGCTCGTCTTAGACAATCCTTAGTGTAGTGATCATCACCATAGATAAGACAAGGGTATCGGGGTTTGCGCTTATCCTTATCGTGAATAAGTTGTGTTTTGGTTTTCTTAGATTGTGGATTATTTTTATCCTCCTTATTCTTACCCTTCCCTTTTCTGGATTTATTCTTTCTGACATGGGTAGATTGAACATAGTTCACCTCAGAAGTCTTGTCGGTGGGAGGAGTAGGAGACAGATCATGTTGAACATTAGAAGCAATGGACTTGGGGTTGGTGGGAGAGGCTTGTGAAGAATGGGGTTGAGTGTGGAAAGTGCCAATCACACCATCAGCCACATGAGAAGCAACAGGAGTAGTTGAAGTAGCAGTAGTAGAAGGACGAGGTGCGTTAGGGAGCAAATCGTAAAGAGTACCCGTTTGTGAGTAAACAAGGTCAAGGTATTGAGCACGACTGATCGCCTATTCTTCTGTGACAATTCCACCCATGGTGATGTCATGAGTGATATCATTCATGAATGATTTTGTGAACCACTCTGCCAGTAACTAATCAGGGAGCTCAATTTTGATGAGACGTCGTCTCCGTCGCCACTCATGAATGTGATTAGAGATATGAGTGGCTTTGGTTTGTTCGAAAGAACTCCAAATTTCGGTTCTCGTTTCATATTGGATCGGTAACTGGTAGTGGGCGAGGAAAGCCATGGCAAGGGTGTTAAAGTCAGCGAAGAAACCTCGTGGTAATTCTATATACCACTTCGTGGTGGAACACGTGAGAGTTTGCTGAAAAAGACGTAAACGAATAGAGTCATCCATCAAAGAGTTGGATGAACACCAAAGTGGAAAGTCATTACATGATTATTTGGGTCCTTTCCTGGTTTACCATTGAACTTAGGAATGTTGGAAGGTAGTTTGACCGGTATGGTGGGCCATTGTGGAGAGTGACAGATAGGATCGTTTAAAATTATAGACAGATTAGGGAGGTCCAGGGTGGATAAGAAAGGTAACTGTCTATTTACGTGGGGGTACTGGTGACTTTTGGGAGGAATTCTTGTAGGTATGCCAGTAGGACCATAAGTAGTTTGCATATAATGCGAAGATCTGGGAAGATTCATTTGTTGGTGTGGAAGTATGTAATTTATAGGGTTGTATTGGTTAGGGCGGTTCCCTTGAACAGGGATGTTGGGTCCAGCGTTCAATCCCAAAATGGAATTGGACAGACCTGGATATGGTTGGCCCGTACTAGGGGGTATGAAAGAGCTATCTTGAGGCTTTTTCCCCCTAGTTGATTGAGGATTATTTTGGATAAGATAGTTCCAATACTGGGCCAAATCTGCAGGTATGTTTTGTCTAGTGGTGGGGTAGGTTGGGGTTTCCCTCCAATCGGAGGTTGTGTCCCAATTGGGATTTGACCTTCAAGGTGAAAATGTCTGCCAACAGGAATCTGGTAATTAGGTGTGAAAGACTGAATGGTGTCACTAGGGTCGGTTCCTCTGATAGGGTATGGAAGAGACCCTCTAGAAGGGGGTCAAGGAAGTGTCAGAATAAAACCAGGAACAAGATGGTGCCCAGAAGGAGTGGAAATGCCAGGAGTCCTGGATGGGATTTGTGTAGGAACGAGAATAGAAGCATTCAACGCATGATATCTAGGAGGAAGTGTAGGGGTGAGTCTGGGTGAAAGTGGTGTGCCAATGGGGGCCTGGCTAGCCACTGTATTCCTGGTATGAAGATTCATAGTATCTGAGACCATTGTGTAATGGGCCATTTGAAGGGGGATAGTCAAGATATGGTCAGTTGGCTGAGTGTCTGAACCAGGGAAATAATAGGCAGTAGTAAAAGGTATCGCATCTGGATCATATGTTTCAGGTGGCTCCAATGTGACAGTGATATCAACGCCTGCTCTTGAGCCAAAGATATCCCATCTAAAAATGCCAGTAGTCCAAAAAGGATCCTGACCTTTAGGGCCTGTGAAAGGTCCGGTTGGTAATCCAGAAGACTCAACAACAATATCTCTGGATGAATTCAATCCAACAATACATCTCACAGAGTCAAGAGGAATTCGAAATCCCTCTCGAGAATCTGTAATTTGGAATTGTTCTAAAGAGTCGATTCTTTCCAGTCATGGAGTGGCAATGTCTTGGAATTCACTCTGTTGAGGAGAGCCCTCCGGTGAGTTGGTAGGAAAGGGTTGAGAACCTTCCATATCTTCTGGGGGTAGTCCTTACAGTCTACATGAGCAGCGTGGAGGGTCAATTGTGATCGAGTGAAAATCTCACAAAAGAAATTCTATGGACAACTTATGGAAACAAACAACACACGCTAGTAAAATCTACGAATCAAAATCAAGCAAACAAGACCTTCTTATTCCTAAATCACTAGTTGGTGATGAAATCTAACATCGTGATGTTGAGACAAGAAGGGGTTGGGCTAGGGTGGAAAATTTACGTTGATGACCTGCTTAACGGCCTTACACCTTGGTGCAAGCTCCCACACATAATCATGGGTATAACATCCAAGGAGCCCGAGTGAGTTTGGCCAACGTCAATTCGAGGTAACATGAAGACTTACCCCTCCACAGTCACCTTGTGTAAGACGCTAAGAAGATAGGATACTAAAGTTACCACAAACAACAATGATGCCTGGGGGAATAGTTGACAGTTCGATCCACACGCAAGGGCAGAGTATCTAGACCAAAATCAACTTGAGAGGCTTCCACTCATCATTGTGGGTATCCCTTCAAGTGACCCCCATAATATGTGCAATCTCTACACCGAGATCAACAAAGCAGGGTGAGTAACTCTATCAATCTCAATGCGACCTCAGGTTTGACCC
>SNQJ01S0086106.1:19222-41519 GCA_010110895.2 Picea sitchensis | reverse complement strand
TTGTGACTCAACAGGAGAAGTTGAATCAGAAACATGCTAAATGGGTAGAGTATATGCAGAATTTTACATTTGTAATTAAACACATTTCAGGTACTGCTAACAAAGTGGTTGATGCTTTGAGCAGGAAGTGTTTGTTGCTGCAGAAGTTCTGAGTCAAAACATTGGGCTTTGAAAATCTTAGGGACATGTATGCAGGTGATGCAGATTTTGCAGAGGCATATGAAGCAGCTGAGAATCCAGTTCTCAGAGACAGAAGCCCATGGATAGATTACATGATCCAAAATGTATTGTTGTTCAGAGGAAATCAGTTATGCATTCCAAATTGCTCCATGAGGGAGAATCTGCTAAAAGAGAAGCACAGTGGTGGATTAGCAGGACATTTTGGTCACGACAAGACATTTGCAAAGCTGAGCGAGTCATATTTCTGGCCGAGGATGCGAGCAGATGTCAAGAGATTTGTTGACAGATGTAGAATTTGCCAGCATTCAAAGGGTAGGAAGTAGAATGCAGGATTCTATCAATCAATACCCATACCCGAGAGGCCGTGGGATGAAATCAGCATGGATTTCATATTGGGATTGCCTAGGATGCAAAGAGGACATGATTCGATCTTTGTGGTGGTTGACAAGTTTTCCAAAATGGCACATTTTATTCCATGCTAGAAGACTAGCGATGCGACTCATATCGCAAACTTGTTCTTCAAGGAGATTGTTAGACTTCATGGTTTACCCAGAAGCACAGTATCAGACAGGGATAAGAAATTCATTGGATATTTCTGGAGGACACTCTGGAAGAAGATGGGAACTAAATTAATGTTTAGTTCAGCCTATCATCCCCAGACAGATGGGAAAACAGAGGTGGTAAATATAAGTTTGGGAGATTTATTAAGAAGCTTGGTGACAGAGCACCACAGTAGTTGGGACAATGTGTTGCCACAGGCAGAGTTCACATACAACAACTCAGTGAATAGGAGCACAGGCAAAAGTCCATTTGAGATTGTATATGGCAGGCAGCCAAGAGGAGTATCTGAACTGAGGGATTCAGAGCAGATAATAACTAAGAGTGCAAGCACTGAAGAATTCGCAGAGGCGATGGAAGAACTTCACAACAGGTTGAAGAAGCGATTGCTGGAATCAAACCAGGAATATAAGCACGGAGCAGATCAGCATCGGAGACAACTTTAGTTCGAGGTTGGTGATCTAGTTCTGGAACATCTGAGGAAGGAAAGGTTCCCAAGGGGAACATACAATAAGCTCAAAATGAAGAAAATTGGGCCATGCAGAGTCCTGAAGAAATTAGGAGAAAACGCTTATGAAGTTGAGTTGTCGGATGAGATCAAAATATCTCCGACATTCAATGTCTCAGACTTATATCCATATAAGGCTGAGGAAGCAGGAGCTGGAAGTGATGAACAGCCAGAAATCCAATGGCAAAAGCAGATGCCGATTGCAGAGAAGCCACAGATGGAGCGTCTACTTGATAAGAGGGTGAGAAAAAAGACCAGACGGAAGGAATACTTCGAGTATCTGGTCAAATGGAAGAACCATCCAGTGGAAGATGCCAGCTGGGAGACTGAAGTAGTGATTCAAAAGCATGGACAGACCGTGCAGGAGCTCATGGACAGGAGCCCATGAAAGTTTTCAAGCCGAGGAGTATGATGCAGGAGCATCGCCAACTCAGCAAGCAAGCCAACACATCAAGCGGAGATCAGCTGGATAAACAAACCCAAACTTTTGAAGTGCTTTGGGATTGTAGCGCAAGTCTTTAAATGAATCCTTTATGAAGGAGCACCTTTTGTATATTGTATCAGACCTCGAGCCATACGCTCTTGTCTGAAGTAGATAGGAGGCAATTAATAGATTTAATGCAGGTAGATAGGATTTATTTCTAGATTAGATAGTTTAGATGGAAGGAGGGAAAATGGATATTGACACCCTCATTGTATCATTGTAACATTAGCCAGCATTCAGAAGAGAAGAGCAAGCAGAGAATATTGTATGAAGAACACCCATGTACACGTAGTTGAATTAATAGAATGAAGCCTTGATTCAAGCACATGGTTTGTTGTTTTCTCTATGTATTGATGTTGTGCTCATGAGTGTTTGCTTTCTTGGTATGCATTCACTTTGTATATGCTGTGCATGTGATTTCATGTTTCAACCTGAAGTCTGAGAGGGGAGAGAATAAGTTTCAATTATTTCTCTATCTGAGCCAGGAGATTCCTGCAAAGCGTGCAGTTGAATTCATCCGCAAGGAGTGCGTTGATGAAGGCTCTGTAGTTTAACTTTTGTTCTCATTCACCCAAAAGTGGAAGTGGGTTGTTAAATCCATGCAAGGAGTGCACAGGCTATAGAAGAAGTCTCAGTTGTTAATTTGAGCAAAGGAGATTGAGGACTGCTGCTGCAGGAAGTGCGCAGAGTCTGAAGGATTCAACACCGGGAAGTTGTTGAATGTTGAGCGCAAGGAGTGCGCACAAATTCCTCTAAAGAATCGGAGTTGAAAAGCTCAGGAGGTGTAGCACCTTTGTGGTATGGTTAAAGTAGAGTGCAGGAGTTTTGTGCAGAGGAAAGTTCGAGTAGGGGCTGCAAGCGCAGGTGTCAGAGGGTAAGTGCTGAGAAGAAACACTTAGCCACTCTCGAGAAACCTTCAAAGAGGAGGAATCAATGGTCAGGATTCACCAAGGGAAACAGCGAAATCCCGTCAGTCGTAGATCTCGAGGAGATGAGCATGGTTTAAGCCTTAGAGCGCAGAGGAGGAGTCCCGGAGGAAGTATCGGGATATTGGAATCATCGGGCTTTCAAAAGGGCAAGAATCGGAGACCTTGAAAGTCCCAAAATCCCAAAAAGGATTATAGCCATAGATCCCGGACAAGACACATGTCAGCAATCCAAAGAGTCAGGGTTCGGAATTCGGGGTTTCCCATGACAAGGAACTTGTGCAGGTTCAATTCGTGACTTAGTGATACTCGATAGAGCATCAAGAAGGGGGTGACGTGGAGGAAAGGACTTGCACGTGCATCAGGGTTCAACATTTCGGGGTTCTCGGTGACGAGAAAACCGCAACAGGAGGAGTCACGAAATTTCGAAACGCGACGGTCCCACAGCCATAGCATTGAAGTGGAGGACAGGTGTCATCGCACTTCGGGGATCGGGACTTGGAAGAGTCTATGAATTTGTGTGGTAGGAATCGTGATCTAGCGAAGCACGATTTCTCGATTACCATGGGAGTGGGCCATAGGCGCCAGAGCATAGGACAGGTGTCATAAAGTTCAATCTTGCCGGGAGTTAGCACCAGGTGGCATCGGGGATCGGAGGATCGGAGATCCTGAGGACGTAAGTTGTACGCTCAGTTTCGCGAAGTCTGGAACTCCGATAGGAGGAAAGGACCATGGTCGGATGGACCAACAGGTCACATGTGAAAAGAGTTAGCCGGAGGGGCTAAAGGGTGTAGCGGTACCATCAGAGATCGGGAGTCAGGGATTCATGAGAGCAGTGACTCACGAAAGCGTGAGTACCAATTTCCCGACAGAGTAAGTCCCGATAAAATCAAGGAATCTGTGGGTTAATGTTCATCGGGTTTCAGAGATTTGAAAAGCCCGAAGCCGTGTCTGTAGGACTCGCGATCACGCGAGGTCTGATTTCCCAATAGGATAAAGGGAGATCATAAAGAGCATTTTGTGGGTGCGAAAACTTTTGATAAGGAAGTTGAGGAGAAATTTATCTCTTCGGGCCAAGGAAAAGAAGGTCCTGGTAGGAGCGGACGTGCCCGATGGCGCGTTTGTGTCACACACCCATGGAAACAAAGTTGGAGATCATGGTTGACACTTCGTCAGAATTGGTTGATGTTGCGTTGTACAGATAGATCATTGGATCGTTGATGTATATGATGAATACCAAGCCATATATATGTTTTTCTGTGAACACCTCGTGTCAGTATCTGGTATATCTCGGACATGTTCACCTTTTTGTTGGAAAACATGTGATGAGATACCTTAAGGGTACGTTGGAATTTGGTCTCTGTTATAATGGAGATCATGACTTCAGACCAATTGGTTATATCGATTCAGATTGTTTTGGAAGTGTTTTTGACAGAAATAGAACTTCAGGATGTTGTTTTAGTCTAGGGTCAGCCATGACTTCACAGAAAATTAGGAAGTAATCCAGTATTTCTCTCAGCACGACATAAGAAAAATACAGTACTGCATGTTCCACCAGTTGTGAAGCCATATGGCTTCAGAAGCTGTTGACAGGTCTATTTGATCTGGATATGGAAGAAACTGAGATTCTCTGTGATAACTAGAGTTGCATAAAGATGACAGAGAACATTGTGTTCCATGAGAAGTCTAACCGCATAGAAATCTAGTATCACTACATTTATGACATGGTGCAGAGGGGAGCTATAAAGATCCAATATGTTGGCATAGATGAGCAGGTTGCAGATGTGTTGACCAAGCCTTTGTCTCATGTAAAGTTTGAGAAATTTCGATACAATATTGGTATAGTCCAAAAGGACCTCCCTCAAAAGGGGGAGTGATGCTAATGATACTATGGTATCCTGACCAACAATGGGTAGCGCAGTTAAGATTTATATCCTAGGGGACCGATCATCCCTGGACAGATCTTGATGTTCTAGTAAGGGTGTCCTGTCAAAGTACCTATGCATGTATATGCTACATGTGGTCAGTAGTGGTAGCTCCGTTAGGATTTTTATAATCCTAGGGAATCTTATGATTCCTCATTAGATCCCGAAGGTCAGGTAAGGATGGTCTGTCAGAGTACCACGTGGTAACTCCGTTAGGATTTTATATCCTAAGGAATATTATGATTCCTGGGCAGATCCCTAGGGACTGTCGGAGTACCACAAGTTTGTTTTGATACACCTACCTCATTATGTTGCCCCATGATGATGATGTTGTTTCTCCATCCTTGTGTTGTGATGTTGTTTCTCCAGCCTCGTGCTGTGATGATGTTGCTCCAGCCTTGTGTTGTTGATGATGATGTTGTTGAATTTTTTGTTATAGATTTTGTGCTAATTAATGTTGATGTTTCAAGTTCCATCTCCATGTTGTTAATGATGATGATGATGTTTTTCTATCTCCATGATGTGAATGATGATGATGGTGCTATTCCATCTCCATGTTGTGAATCATGATGATGTTGATACTCCAGCTCCATGTTGTGAATGATGATGATGTTGATACTCCAACTCCATGCTGTGAATGATGATGTTATTGATGATGAGAAAAACTTTTGATGATTTATATATATGTCATTCAGTGTTCCAGATGTTTTTTCCCTCTCTCTCTCCTGATGATGTTGTAGAATACCCTTCTTGTTAAGGGGGAATGTTGAAATATTGGAACTGCAAAGAATATTCTACTTATTATTGAGTTATTATCTTATATATCAATCCCCTTTTGTATATTTATCATGTCAGGCTTTGTATAAGACCAAGTCCCCTTTTGTGGATTGGTTAAACCTTAATTATATGTTGCTAATTAAGAAGTTGGCCCCTAGGCATAAATAAAGTGGTTTTAGCCACTAAGTGAAGAAGTTGGCCCTTCTTTATGAAGAGACACCACCCTGGCACCTGCCAGCCAGTATAAATAAGAGTGGAAGGTGCCTCATTAGCTCACTCACTCAAGTCATTTATCTCGTGCACAAGTTTGAAGGAAGTTGCAGTTACCAGTTGTTGGAAGAAGGAAGAGAGAGGAACATTTCTCAGTGTTGGATATTCTCTTATGTTTGGTTTATTATCTTGGCATTGTATTGACAATCTATATTAAGGAATTTTTTGTTGGGTTTTCTCCCCCATGAGGGTTTCCCAGGATAAATGTTGTGTACCTTGCAATTGTGTATCTTTTAGTGATCTTGCTTATGCTATTATTGTCTAGTAAATTGAAAATAACTTAATAGAAGCTCTAAATTTAACAAAGTCCTTCATAGCACACCTTGAGAACAAGAAATACCTCAAGAAAATCCCTTAGACTTCTCTTGCACATCAAAAATACACCCCAACACCTTTAGCGCACCTCAGATCACTTCTACGCACCTAATACTTGATCTCTTACTTGGTTTCTCTACAAATGAAAAAATATATCATGTATTTATAGTAATTTTTTCCCCACTTTCAAGGACGACCTGTAAATACTATTGAGCCATCCTAAATTTTCTAGTTGGGTTGTCGAACGAAAATTTTTAAATCTCCTCATTCCTAGGGTGTTAGAGATAATTTAATATACCATTGGAAAGGTCTTATAATAATATTTCCAACCATATAACATGTGCTCCCATTTGAGATAGGTATGTAGGGTAAACATTCCTTCAAATATAGGGTATCCAAACTTATAAAAAATAATACTTTCAACAATCTCCATATTGCAATATTTATCTTGGACATATGGAGGCTTGTAATATTTATCTTGGAAATATTATAGGCTCCCCTTGTCTTTGACATCAATGACAACAATAGGATTGAAAGAGACTACTCTAATGATATCTTGCCATCCATTGGCTAGCATCAACACTCCTCAAACTCTCAAGAGTGAGATTGAACACATGGTTCAATAAATGCATAAAAGAGTGASATTAAGTGTATGGTTCAAGAWATTTTATAGGTTAGAATCACTCAACCTAGTGTTACACATWATTTTTGTCACTCTGGTGGTGTCTCTACAGTTGTGTGTTCARGCCCTCATAAGGACCTTTTGCCTGAGAAAAGTGACTGTTGTCTTCTTCCATAAAACATATTTTTAAGATGAGTTCAYAGGCTACATGTATTGTAGGGTGCRARAAACCCTGATTCTCACAGGAAACCCTATACTTAGRGTGTGAGATGTTCGMAGTCTACTCTATAGGTAGGGTGCGAACCTGCTTCAAAKATTAAARGGAAGAGGAAGTTACGAAGGTTCTAGAAGAGGATMTTCTAGAAAATGAGTTGGCATTCTCATGGMTGGCATCCTACTGACTTATCAGATTTAGTGGGATCATCCTCATCCCTTTAACCATCTCTCCTTCTCCTATATAATGAAAGGTTTCTCAAGGAAGAGGTTAAGAAAGATTGAATAGAGAATTGATGAAAGAATAGATTTAGAATTGTGTGAGGAATCATGTTTGAATTAATTCTTGAGGTCTCCATTTGTCCATCAAGCCATAATGGATCTTCTTCATGCAGTTTGGAGCAAGTGTGTGTGTTAGAAAAAAGGAACACAAAAAGGGAGCTTGCGACATCAAGGCGATCTAATTGTATCTTCTAATTTCATTTAATATAATACAGTGGCATGTCCCTTTCCCATAAAATCACTCTTATTTTATTGCATAATTCCTTGATCATATGCATAGGTTGTCATTGAATATACTTTACTATCTTCACGTTGGTTGGTTTGTGTTGTCTTGGATCTGATCTCGCAAGAGCACCGGAGTGAAGTAGGAACAACAAAGACCTAAGGAAGCGATATAAAGGTATGTCACTCGTTCCTGATTTGGTAATAAATTCAATGATAGTTTCTTAGGGAAAGCATCATGTCATGTCCTATTTTGTTCTAGATCTAGGTGGATCTAGGGAGATTTGTTAGTGTCTGCATATACCAATTTATCCGATAACAAAATTGGTGACTCCACTGGGGATACAACTCATTTTGTAGTTTTTGTTGGCCATTTGCTCTTAACTTACTTTTTTCATTACCAACCAGTCTCTGAGTCTATAGGAGACCCTTATAGACTCTCTGGACCCAGAAGTTCACTCAAATGTTTTGTCCTTTTTCCAAATTTTTCTTGATTACAAACCTTCTCGCACTGTACCTCTCTGTGGCCTGTGAGAATCATTGATGTTCGCACCCTATTGTTCAGTTCAGTGCGACCTTCTCACACCCTGCTTGTATCTAGACTGCGAGAATCTCTAATTCTCGCACTGTACCCCACTACCAGGCTGCGAACTGATTTGTAAAAGTTTTGGATTAGGTCTTCTTGTCTTTTTGATGCCCAGATTTGTTTAATTATCTGGGGAGAACTTCTTTTTCCAGTGTTTGACTATTTCTTGACTTCAAATCTTACGGTTGATTAGTTTTCAGAGATCGAAAACTCTTCTTACTCTTTTTCCCAATTTTTGTTTCTTGACCTTTTATCAACAAGGGTATAATCTCTGATTCTAAGATCTGAGTGCTTGTTTGGTCAAAAGCCTTTGATTGGATTAAAATTTGGGATTAATTGTCCTTTTAGATTGCTTGTTACTTGGAAAACTTTTGTTCATATGCATTTGAAGAGATTTTTTCTTGTCATCTTGTTATTTTTATCTTCATTGAAAGATTGATTTGGGTGTTTGTTGAGTATTTTATTTTCATTGGTTGCTTACTTTTTCTTAGTTCCATCCCTATTTTTTGGTTTCTAAACAAAAAAAAATTAAAGACTTTTTCTTTTAAACAATCATTTATTCAAAAAATATTGGCATTCAATTATTGAAAGAGAACAAATAGTGAATTTACATTTTCAATGATTGTTTGGTACTACATTTCAAAAAAGATCATACATCGTAATTTGCATTGTTCTAGAAAACTCCTCTTTCCCTGCTGTAGATATAATTCATCGAACGCAAGTTTGTATCATTCATTTCTATTTACGCATTGTTGGGTCAAAGTCTTACACAACATTGGTTTCATTTCTGTCTCCCTTTGTGTAACAACAGCCTTTAATAATATCGCGCAACTTTAAAATTCAACTAGTAACATTTTCTAGGGCTCTTTTGCACCAACATTAGCTATGCTAGAGCTTTGGAATAGGTAGTGAGACACACTCTCCAAAGCGCAAAACACACAATAGTATCTTGTGATAGGGAGTGTCAAATTCCATTTGCAACATTTTGTCCTGGGAAGCCCTTCTCACACAAGGGTAAAACCTGAGGTTGCATTGAGATTGACAGAGTTACTCACCCTGCTTTGTTGATCTCGGTGTAGAGATTGCACATATTATGGGGGTCGCTTGAAGGGATACCCACAATGATGAGTGGAAGCCTCTCAAGTTGATTTTGGGCTAGATACCCAACCCTTACGTGTGGATCGAACTGTCAACTATTCCCCTAGGCATCATTGTTGTTTGTGGTAACTTTAGTAGCCTATCTTCTTAGCGTCTTACACAAGGTGACTGTGGAGGGGTAAGTCTTCACAGTACCTGGAATTGACGTTGGCCAAACTCAGTCGGGCTCCTTGGATGGCATACCCACGATTATGTGTGGGAGCTTGCACCAAGGTGTAAGGCCGTTAAGCAGGTCATCAACGTAACTTTTCCACCCTAGCCCAGCCCCTTTTTGTCTCGACATCACAATGTTAGATTTCATCACCAACTAGTGATTTCGGAATAGGAAGGTCTTGTTTGCTTGATTTTGATTCGTAGATTGTACTAGTGCATGTTGTTTGTTTCTATAAGTTGGCCATAGAATTTCTTTCGTGAGATTTTCGCTCGATCACCATTGACCCTCCACGCCGCTCATGTAGAATGTAAGGACTACCCCCAGAAGATATGGAAGGTTCTCAACCCTTGCCTACCAACTCACCAGAGGGCTTTCCTCAACAAAGTGAAGTCCAAGACATTGCCACTCCATGACTGGAAAGAATCAACTCTTTAGAACAATTCCAAATTACAGATTCTCGAGAGGGATTTTGAATTCCTCCTGACTCTGTGAGATGTATTGTTGGATTGAATTCATCCAGAGATATTGTTGTTGAGTCTTCTGGATTACCAACTGGACCTTTCACAGGCCCTGAAGGTCAGGATCCCTTTTGGACTACTGGCATTTTTAGATGGGATATTTTTGGCTCAAGAGCAGGCATTGATATCACTGTCACACTTGAGCCACCCGAAACATCTGATCCAGACGCGATACCTTTTACTACTGCCTATTATTTCCCTGGTTCAGACACTCAGCCAGCTGACCATATCTTGACTATCCCCCTTCAAATGGCCCATTACACAATGGTCCCAGATACTACGAATCTTCATACCAGGAATACGGTGGCTAGCCAGGCCCTCATTGGCACACCGCTTTCACCCAGACTCACCCCTACACTTCCTCCTGGATATCATGCATTGAATGCTTCTATTCTCGTTCCTACACAAATCCCATCCAGGACTCCTGGAATTTCCACTCCTTCTGGGCACCATCTTGTTCCTGGTTTTATTCTGACACTTCCTCGACCCCCTTCCAGAGGGTCTCTTCCATACCCTATCAGAGGAACCGATCCTAGTGGCACCATTCAGTCTTTCACACCTAATTACCAGATTCCTATTGGTCGACATTTTCACCCTGGAGGTCAAATCCCAATTGGGACACAACCTCCGATTGGAGGGAAACCCCAACCTACCCCACCACTAGACAGAACATACCTGCAGACTTGGCCCAGTATTGGAACTATCTTATCCAAAATAATCCTCAATCAACTGGGGGGGAAAATCCTTAAGCTAGTTCTTTCATACCCCCTAGTATGGTCCAACCATATCCAGGTCCGTCCAATTCCATTTTGGGATTGAACGCTGGACCCAACATCCCTGTTCAAGGGAACTGCCCTAACCAATACAACCCTATAAATTACATACCTCCACACAAACAAACGAATCTTCCTAGATCTTTGCATTATATGCAAATTGCTTACGGTCCTACTGGCATACCTATAGGACTTCCTCCCAAAAGTCACTAGTACCCCCACATAAATAGACAGTTACCTTTCTTATCCACCCTGGACCTCCCTGATCTGTCTATAATTTTAAACGATCCTATCTGTCACTCTCCACAATGGCCCACCATACTAGCCAAACTACCTTTCGACATTCCTAAGTTCAATGGTAAACCAAGAAAGGACCCAAACAATCATGTAATGACTTTCCACCTTTGGTGTTCATCCAACTCTTTGATGGATGACTCTATTCGTTTACGTCTTTTTCAGCAAACTCTCACGTGTTCCACTACGAAGTGGTATATAGAATTACCACAAGGTTTCTTTACTGACTTTAACACCCTTTCCATGGCTTTCCTCACCCACTACCAGTTACCGATCCAATATGAAACGGGAACCAAAATTTGGAGTTCTTTCGAACAAACCAAAGCCACTCATATCTCTGATCACATACATGAGTGGTGATGGAGACGACGTCTCATCAAACTTGAGCTCCCTGATCAGTTACTGGCAGAGTGGTTCACGAAATCATTCATAAATGATATCACTCATGACATCGCCATGGGTGGAGTTGTCACAGAAGAACAGGTGATCAGTCGTGCTCAATACCTTGACCTCGTTTACTCACAAATGGGTACTCTTTACGATTTGCTCCCTAACGCACCTCGTCCTTCTACTACTGCTACTTCAACTACTCCTATTGCTTCTCATGCAGCTAATGGTGTGATTGGAAATTTCCACACTCAACCCCATTCCGCACAAGCCTCTCCCACCAACCCCAAGTCCATTGCTTCTAATGTTCAACATGATCTGTCTCCTACTCCTCCCGCCGACAAGACTTCTGAGGTGAACTCTGTTCAATCTACCCCTGTCGAAAAGAATAAATCCAGAAAAGGGAATGGTAAGAATAAGGAGGATAAAAATAATCCACAATCTAAGAAGACCAAAACACAACTTATTCACGATAAGGATAAGGGCAAACCCTGATACCCTTGTCTTATATGTGGTGATGATCACTACACTAAGGATTGTCTAAGACGAGCCGAGGTTACTAAGTTCCTTCAAGGGACCCTGAAACATCCTACCCCAGTTGTGTTGTCACAACCCTTTCCTTCTCAACAACAGGACCAATTGGTCAATCATGACCAACCTTCCCCCTCCACTACATCCTATGTCTTAATGTGTACAAGTGATTCAAAGAAGAATGACGTCACACTTACCACTCGAGCCAAAGATTATTCTTCCTCCAAAGAGAAGGTTGATGAAATACCTCCTTCCTTGGTCCAACCATCTCCATCGGCTCCACCTACCAATGGTCCTCTTCATCTCGAAGGACCAAGCCTAGACATAGTTCTTCACCCTCCCCCGAAGGGTGTTGTTCGAAAGTCTGCTTTCAATCCTCATGCGCGTGTTACCTAGAACTACAGTATTGTAGAAGATTTGGCCCAAGCACCATCCACGATGTCAGCCCTCGAAGTCCTTCAGAGTTGTCCCACACAACGGAAGGCACTGTTGAAAGCTATTGGTGGAATCAACCCTACAAATACAAATTTAATAATTTTTTACTTGGAAGATCACATTCCAAGGTTACCCCCTCAACTCGCATTTCAAATACAAGTTATTGTCTCCGATAAGAACATTTGTAGAACAGTTATTGATGACGGTGCCTCAACATGTGTCATGTCTATTACCTGCTGGAAATCCATCAGCTCTCCTCCTTTAACCGAATCACACAACACACTCAAAGATTTAATGGCTCTGGTTTTAAGCCTTATGGTGTCCTCCCTTCGTTGCCTATTACATTAGAAGGAAAAACGGTCAACATTGAAGTTGATGTCTTTGACGCTCCTCTCGATTACAACCTTCTACTTAGCCATAGCTGGACCGATTCCATACGTGCAGTTGTGTCCACTCTTTTCTATGTTGTACATTTCCCACATCAAGGAAAAGTAATTACGGTGGACCAATTGGCCTTCTTCAACTCTGATACACATACCAGCAATGTTCCTTTCATTGCGAAAACCCCTCCTAGATATGAGAATGTCGGCGTGGGTATTCTTAAATATTCCTCTTTGATGGGTACTTTCCCCATTCCACCACCCTATATTCCACATTCGTTTGTCGCCTCGATCAACATGATTTCCACCTCTATTCGCAAAAACCCTGCGTCTTCTAACCTGTGGATAGTACCCAACCCTGGTGATCATCTTCACTATGGCAACCAAATGCATTTAAGTCTGGTCAAATCCGCTTATCAAGCCATTCAATCGGCAACCCCTTCTACCCCCTCTCTTGGTGATCTATCTCTAGATTCTTTCCATGTCATTTTTCCTACAGACGAGATGATTATGTCTGTTATGTCCATGGAAGATACCCCTTGGGACGATGGACATCATCGTTCCATTCTCTTCCTGGAACAACACACCATTGAGAGTTACCAACAGATCTTGACTCCGTCGACCATTGTCGTCATTTCTACCGTTCCCGAGTCTACACACGATATGTTCTACGAAGGGAACTTAAGTAATATCTCACCCACCATCCCCCTTGACATATCCTTTAAACCTAGAGTTGTCGAAAATGTGCATATCATAGCTTCATGTTCCAATGACGAAGTTGTCACCTACAAGTCTCTTTTTCAAGAATTTCGCGACGTCTTCACATGGAGCTATGAATAAATGACTGGTATTGACCCCGACATTGTTGTACACGAGATTAAGACATACCCGGGTGCTAAACCTGTTTGGAAACAACTTCGTCCGGTCCACCCACGTAAAGCAGTTGCTATCAAGCTTGAAGTTGAGAAACTTCTTAAAGCTAGCTTTATTTACCCTATGGCTCTAACTGACTGGGTTTCCAATCTTGTTCCAGTTAACAAAAAACAAGGTATGATCCGCGTGTGCATTGATTATAGGGATATTAACAAAGCTTGTCCTAAAGACAACTTTCCCACCCCCTTCATTGACTGGATCGTCGACGATTGTGCCGAGAGTGAAATCTTCTCTTTGATGGATGGTTTCTCTGGATATAATCAAATCAATATTGTACCTGCCGACCAACAGAAGATTGTTTTTATTTGTCCTTGGGGCACTTTTGCCTACCGTAAACTACCCTTTGGTTTAAAGAATGTCGACGTGACTTTTCAATGTGATATGTCTTATTCCTTTCATGATATAAATCAAATTGTCCAACCATATCTCGATGACCTACTGGCTCATTCCATGCACCGTGTCGATCATCCAGCACACCTCTGAGCCATTTTCCTCCAATGTCGATTTTACCGTATACGCTTAAATCCGCACAAATGTTTTTTTTGTGTAGAATTCGGTCGACTTCTGGGCTTTATTGTTTCACGTCAAGGGATCAGGGTAGATCACTTGAAGTTTGAGGTGATTCTCAATCTCCCTCCTCCCTCCTCACTTCGTCAGCTACAAAGTTTGCAAGGGAAGGAAAACTTTCTACATCATTTCATCCCAAACTATGTTGAGTTAACTCTTGGATTTACTCGACTGCTCAAGAAAAGTTCTAAGTTTGTATGGGATACCACTACCAACAAATCTTTCGATGCTTTAAAACTGACTTTAACCCAAACTCCACTGCGTTTCCCACCCGATTACAGTTGCGATTATTTCTTATATCTCGCAGCCTCGGACTACACCATTGCTATGGTTCTAGTCCAGGAGGATGATTCTCATGACGAACATGTTATTTATTATCTGAGTCAGAGTCTCACGACTACCGAAACCAAGTATTTACATGTTGAAAAACTGGCCTTGGCCGTCGTCCAAGCTGTTCAACGTTTCCAGCACTATATCCTTTTATGCAAGACTACTGTGATTTCCAACTGCAACCCTATGCAGCACATTCTTACACGCCAATTGCTAGGGGGAAAATACTCCAAATGGATCGTAATACTCCAGGAGTTTGACTTAGAATCTAAATGCACTAAGTCCAAGAATTCCTTGGTGTTTGTCGAATTAATATGCGACCTTCCCTGTTCTGAGACGAAAAACGTAGCAGAGGATTCATTACCCGATGAATCCCTTTTTCTGATCAGTTCTGATGACCTTTGGTATGGGGATATCATCATATATCTCCACACTCGGACTTTCCGGCCCAATTTTTCTAGCACTGACCGTCGTCGAATACGCTACCAAGCCCGTCAGTATATTATCCTCGGTGATACTCTTTATCGTCGTGGGATTGACTCCATTTTTCGATGATGCCTCACCTGTGATGAAGCTGAGAAAGCCTTGAATGGTTTCCATTCTAGAGCAAGTGGTGATCACATGTCTGGGTATGCTACTACCTAGAAGATCTTATGAGCTGGGTATTTTTGGTCTTCTTTATTCAACGATTGCATTATCGTTGTCCAAAAATGCCACGCTTGCCAAACCTGCAACAACAAAATACGATCACACCCTGCTCCTCTACACCCTATAGTCTCTGTTGGACCTTTTACGAAATGGGGTATCGATTTCATGACATGTCACCCTCACTCGGTCGAGGGGCATGGATACATTGTTATAGCCATAGATTATTTTACGAAATGGGCTGAGGTGATGCCTACATTCGACAATATCGGAAAGACCGTGGCACTATTCATATTCAATCACATCATTGCTCGGTTTGGTGTTCCTCAAGCTATCATTACTGATCACAGTAGCCACTTTAGAAACTTCATGATGTCATAACTCACCGAAAAGTTGGGTCTTCACCATGAAAACTCAATGCCCTATTACCCACAGGCTAATGGCTAGGTTGAAGCAATAAAAAAAGTCCTCATTACCATGCTTCGATGAATGATAGGGATTCATAAAACGAGTTGGCACACGATGTTGTTTTCAGCATTGTGGGATTACCAGACATCCTTCAAGTCTGCTACCGGGTTTACACCTTTCCAGTTAGTTTATGGCCTCAAATCCATCTTGTCGATTGAATGTGAGATACCGTCTCTAAAGCTAGCTATTGAACTTATCCCAAACACTTCCGCTAAAGAAGAACATATGTTGTATCTTATGCAACTAGACGAAACCCGTCACGATGCCACCCTGGTTATAGAAACCCATAAGAAATGCGTCAAAGCCCAATATGAAAAACATGTCAAGCCACACATTTTCTCTGAAGGTGATCTAGTTCTCCTTTATGAACAAGATCGAGATTTCCTGGGAGCCGAAAAATTTGAGGCTCTGTGGCAAGGCCCTTATATCGTCAGACGAGTGTTGGAGAAAGGAGCCTATGAGTTGGTGAACTATGATGGTATCCCTTTGAGTGAACCCAGAAATGGGCTATACTTAAAGAAGTACTATGCCTAGATCATTTGTGCATGAGTGCTTGTATTTTATTGTATCATACTTTTGTGTGCTTTTTCGTTATTTGGTTTCTACCCTCAACCGCTTACCTCGCATTGTGCTTGGTTTTCAGATGTCATAGTTTTCACTACCCCACATTGGCTTCGCTGATGGCGCTAGTCGTAGCACTGAGAACCTTGATTCTGTTGCATGGGAAATTTATGCACCTACAAATGAACTTGTCAGTCTACGAGGTGTTTTCCTCGGTCATGCGACCAATAATATCGCAGAATATAGCATCGTCATCAAGTTGTTGACTAATGCTATTTCGCTTGGTATCTGCCACCTAGTTATACGACTTGATTCGCAGCTAGTAGTGCTACAGTTAAGTAATGTTTATGTTATCCAGAGTCCTACTTTATTGCAGGTATATCTACGAATTTTCCTCTTGGAACGTCATTTTGATTATATCGAATATCAACACATTCCTAGATGTCTAAATACATTGACTGATGCTTTAGCTAATTATGTGTTAGACAGATATCTAATACTTTTATAAAACCAATCACACATCACATGTATTATACAAAACGAAATAAGCCAATAGAAGCCGCATATACATATATATATATATATATATATATATATATAACAATCAAAAGTTTTACAAAAAAATTTTTGTCCAAGGACCAAAATATCAAAATATATGAAGCCCATGGATTCTACAAATTAGCATCATGGATGACGCTCACGGTAACATACAACTGCTCAGGCTACCCTACGAGGTAGTCAACTAAGAGACTCAGACACGCCCATAGTATGGCGTTGATAACGCCTTTGGATATCCTCAATAGCGATGTCCGGGACATCTGCAGTCAATCCCTCTAAGTTTTGTTCAACTGCCTCATAGTCCTCAGCATCCCATCTTGCCACTGGAGCCACTTCTCCTCGTCTCTGAATGGGAGACATTCCTAGAGGTTGATACGGCCCCACATCTGTGTCGTCAAAAGAAATTTTTTATTAGTCCTTGGATCAAAGACATAAAAACATTTTATATAATAAAATTTGCAAAAAACATTAAAAAGAACAAAATGTGTACTTCTTACCTAAGTCACCCCACTAAGCATCCTCAGGCAGAACCAAATCCAAATCTCCTCGGAAATCCAAGCTGGCATATGCATAGTCATCGATCATCAGCATCTGGGGCCTCAACCAATCAAAAAATGAATCGTTATATTTGATTATAGGCCCTGCTACATGTCGAGCCATGAGGTTACACCACCTCAGCATCCTCGCATCTTGTGGGGCCAGTAAACCCCAATATACCTGTAGACGTAGCAGTGGGACCCTCTCAAGGAAGAATGACATGAAAAGTTACCCATACCCAAACTGCTTCAAGTCACCCCTTATGCTCTTTGTTAGTTGCCTCTTCATACTGCGGAGAACCGCATCCGACCAGTTGAAAACCCAAGGCTCTGTGCACTCTATTGCATATTGGAAATAGCTCTGGAGAGCCATGTGCAGAGCAGTGCTCCCAACCATGCATGCAATGGTAAACAAGATAGTCTGCAAGGTCAGATTTTGGACACCCCAGATGGCGACCTTACCCTTGTTTCTCTCCACCTTAGGAACACAATATTGGTGAACATACTCACTCATAGGAAGTCTATCGCCTCTACCTCTGGTTAGAGTAGCATGGTATCCACGTCATGATAGCCTCGTCAGAAAATAGATATCTTTGATATCTAGTGAAAGCGTGTGGACCCCTACATGAAATACCTATTGATCCACATCCCACATGTGGACCAGGTACTCTAACAAACTGAGTTGGGCTCTCATGCCCGGAATCCTGAAAATTTTTAAGAGCCCACATTCTCGGAGGGCAACAAATGTACCCGGATCATTTCCGACAATGGAATCATCCTCTTCGTGTTCTCTTTCCCTCCATTCCAACATCGTGATGATCAACACCTACAATGGAGCCATGAGAAGGAAGTTAGCAACTTGTTTTAACCTCTTGCATAAAATTTTATTGAGTAAAAACATTCATGAAAATCCATTTTTCGGCCTCGCAGGTGAAGCTTGCACACAGTGCGAGATTCTCGCAGGTGCACTGAAGCCCACCTACAAGAATCTTATATTATCACAGGTCTCGAATGGCTCACCTGTGAGAATGCCTGAGCGCACCCAACGGCCCTAAAATGGACTCAAACACTTAAATTTTCCAATAAAAATCAATTTTAATCCATGAAAAAGTTGAAGAATCAAGGGATTACCTCATTGGCCGAAACCATTTGCCGAATGATCACTTCTACCTTCCACAATCGAGCAAAGAAATTTGGAGAAAAAAAGAGGTGTGTTGGACAAGTTTTTGGCAAAGTAACAATGAAATGGTAAAAGGGGCTTTTTACCCATATTTATTCACTTTTTTACTATTTCTTAATGATTTTTTATATTATTTTTATTATTTTGTTTAAAAACCTAATACCCTAATAGCCTTTTGAATATGGTTTTTCGTAGGCAGGTGAACTAGAAGCCTGACTGATGGTGTACGAGTATTTTTTCTTTTTTTCGTCACATGTACGAATACTTTTTTAGGGTTTTGTAGGAAAAACCTCGAGCTTAGTATTTGTTCATTCTCATGCTCGAAAATACATGAGAACATGACCGAGTATACTTTTGTCGTCTTTTCGTACTCGTCATGGTAACACGAAAATGACAAAAATAAGGGAGTATCCTTTAAGCTATTTTCACGCTCCATAAAAATGAAAAGATTGTCGAGCGATCTTGTTCTTTTCACGCTCGTAAAAGTATTTGAAGAAAACATTTGATGAGAAATAGTTTATCACTTTTTTTGTCTCGTCGAACTAATTTACGAAAAAGGAACTGGGAGAGTCCTCTTTAAGTGTTTTTCAGACTCTCAAAACATGAAAAACCCTTGAGTTTTCTATCTTTGGACTCGTTAAACAAATATCGAAAGGCCCTTATGGGACCGAACCACTCCTTCCTAGGGTTCATTAAATATACTCTGAAGGACTCATCCAAAGGATGAGCTTACATCGACAATAATATGTTATCCTCCTCAAGCTTGTGTAAAAATAAAGAGGCACTCACCAACAATGGTGGGGAAAATTTTGGGAAAGGGATGTGTTTTGGTATTTGTATTAATGGCAGTAAGCGTCGCTCTTGAACATGACACCTCCTGTTCATCATTTGAATCCGGGTTGGGAAATCCATTTGTCTCTCGTCTGACTTACTACAAGGTCATATTTTGGGTTGTCTTTGATTCAATGTTGTCGAGACCATTGTCGTGTCGTTCATATGTTCAAGAGAAGTCCAAACAAGCCCTCCATTGAGTCAGCCATCTGCAGTTGTCAATTCTTACCATGTCGGCCTTCCCTGTGTCTATTTCAAATCATATTCATACTTTGACTTACCCTCAAAATCTGTTACTTATTTTGTGTCATTGATGGGGGATACATCAAGGCCCTCCTGTGATGATTCTTTTTCCGTCGAATCCAACTCATTATCTGGGAATAAGACTTAGAAATCATTTAGTACCTTAGAACCTGCATGCCTTAATGGCAGGTCTCTTCGCTTTCGACAGTGGATTCACATCATTGGTCCCTGATCGAGAGATTCCATCGAGTGTTCGACTTCAACTCATTTATTCACATTCGTTCAGATTGTACTTGGGTACGTTGGGAGTCATTGACATCAATGGTGATTTCCCTTGCACTTGTTAACGGTTTTCATCAATGACTACTGATTGAGTGGTTTCTACCATGTTCGACTTCGACACATGTAATCACATGGATAGATTTGTACTTTTTCAGACGACGGGATTGAAGACCTTGGGTCTCATCTTTTTGGCCTAGGTTGCGTTGTAGTATTTATGATTTGTATTGACACATAGATCCACTTTGTATGCTGCATGGCTATCTCCTAATCTGAGTCTTCTAACATAGATCCATAGTGTATTCCTGGTGGCTATGTATTATTTTGATGACATGGATCCACGGTGTATGATTGGTGGCCATGGCCTACATTTATGATTTCATTCATTTGTGGTATTAGCATGGGAATGCCTACCTCAAAACTAGTATTATATTCTACATATGCTTGATTGTTTGTAGGTTTCTAATTAGGTGTGATCCTTGTTTCTGAAACACACATGCATTTTACAAAGTATTTCGGTTTTCATGAGTTCCAGCCTCATACTTTGGGGGGCATTATGTTACACATTATTTTGGTCACTCTGGTGGTGTCTCTATAGTTGTGTGTTTAGGCCCTCATAAGGACCTTTTGCCTAAGAAAAGTGATTGTTGTCTTCTTCCATAAAACATATTTTTAAGATGAGTTCACAGGCTACATGTATTGTAGGGTGCGAGAAACCTTGATTCTCGCAGGCAGCCCTATAATTGGAGTGCGAGATGTTCACAGTCTACTCTATAGGTAGGGTGTGAACCTACTTCAAATCTTAAAAGGAAGAGGAAGTTACGAAGGTTCTAGAAGAGGATCTTCTAGAAAATGAGTTGGCATTCTCATGGTTGGCATCCTACTGACTTCTCAAATTTAGTGGGATCATCCTCATCCCTTTAACCATCTCTCCTTCTCCTATATAATGAAAGGTTTCTCAAGGAAGAGGTTAAGCAAGATTGAATAGAGAATTGATGAAATAATAGATTCATAATTGTGTGAGGAATCCTATTTGAATTAATGCTTGAGGCCTCCATTTGTCCATCAAGCCAGAGTGGATCTTCTTCATGCAGTTTGGAGCAAGTGTGTGTGTTAGAACAAAGGACCACCGAAAGGACGCTTGCGACATCAAGGCGATCTGGTTATATCTTCTACTTTCATTTAATATAATATAGTGGCATGTCCCTTTCCCATAAAATCACTCTTATTTTATTGCATAATTCCTTGATCATATGCATAGGTTGTCATTGAATATACTTTACTATCTTCACTTTGGTTGGTTTGTGTTGTCTTGGATATAATCTTGCAAGAGCACTGGAGTGAAGTAGGAACAACAAAGACCTAAGGAAGCGATATAAAGGTATGTCACTCGTTCCTCTTTTGGTAGTAAATTCAATGATAGTTGCTTAGGGAAAGCGTCATGTCCTATCCTATTTTTTCTAGATCCAGGTGGATCTAGGGAGATTTGTTAGTGTCCGCATATACCGATTTATCCGATAACACCTAGACAAAGTGATTTCTCTTCATTGATAGTGATCGTTTACAAAAAGGAAGTTTCATGGTGTATGTGTCCAGATTATAGAGAGCTCAACAAAATCACCATTAAAGATAAGTTCATATTCTAGTCATTGATGAATTATTAGATGAATTGCAAGGAGAATTTTTCTTTACTAAGTTGGATCTTCATTCTATATTTCATCAAACCATAATGATTTAATAATTTATTCCCAAATTAGCCTTTAGAACACATGAATATCATCATGGGTTTTTGGTGATGCCATTTGGCCTCACTATTGTACCTTCCACATTTTAACGATTGATGATTTTTTTTTCAAACCCTTCCTCAAAAGATTTGTGTTAGTATTTTTAGATGATATACTAATCTATAGAAAATCTTGGGAAGAGAATGTACAACATTTTGAGATGGTCTTAAAAGTATTGGAGAAAAAAAAATTGTATGCAAATCCTTCCAAGTGTTCCTTTAGGGTTCATGAATTGGAATATTTGGGTCATATTGTATATCATGAAAGTATCAAAGTGGACCCTAAAAACATTAAGGCTATCATGGAATGGCTAATTCCTAAAATCTTAAAGAACCTTAGAGGATTCTTAGGATTGATGGGCTAATACCACAATTTTGTGAAGAATTGTGGTTAAATAGAAACATCTCTAACAATGTTATTAAAAAAGGAGGCATTTTATTGGACTCAAGAAGCAATCAAATATTTTGAAAAAATTAAGGAGGCTATGTGTACAGCTCCAATCATGGCCACCCCTGACTTCAAAAAAACCTTTATTATGGTATGTGATGCCTAAGGGCATAGCATCAGTGCATTTTTTATGCAAGAAGGAAGTCCCCTTGCCTTTGGAAGCCACCAAATTATTGGAAAGAAATTACTCAAACCCATTTATGAAAAGAAAATGCTGGCCACATTACATATAGTTAAGAAATGGTTCCCTTACCTAATAGGAAGATACTTCAAAGTAAAACTAGATAACGATAATTTGAAGTACTTATTGGAACATTGATTATCTTCAAAAGAGAAACAAAAGTGGGTTACAAAGATTCTAGGGTATGAGTTTGAAATTACCTACAAAAACAATGTGGTGGAAAATGCACTTTTAAGGAAAGAAGAAGACATAGAAG